>PVJX010020287.1:0-33544 GCA_004027295.1 Dolichotis patagonum | reverse complement strand
TGGTTTCTCTGCACAACCTGATTCCATCCTTGTGGCTTGGGTCTAGGATGTGAATTCAAGTTCATCTACATTCCTGAGGAAGTCAAACAAACGTGAGTTTTTATCTAATACGCCTCCTGTGTGACCTTCCTTGACCAAATCTCTTACCTTCCCTGAGTTTCAATTTTATTCCCTTTAAATAGGATAATAATGGCCCCTACCCTAGGGGTGGTACAGGGTAAATGCGATACTACAGGAAAAGCACGTAAACACATAGTGAGCACTTGCTCAAGGATAGTTAACACTCTCTCCAGCACCACACTTGAAGGCAGGTAGAATGTGTGCAACCCCAAGTTCAGCCAGGCTGACATGGGCGGCAGTGGCATAGAGCCATCCGGTCGGTTCATGGCACTCTGCCTGCACAGGATGCCCCCCGGCTTTCTATCCCACTTTCCTATCCCACTTACTCCTCCCACCAGGTCCTGCGCATCTGGTCCTGCACACTTCTGGAGGGTCATTCCTAGACACTCCCCCCACTCCAGTCACTCTGCTCCTACCACACTGGCCTGCACCGTCCTTCCCACCTCAGAACTGGCACCTGCTGTCTCTGCCTGGAGCCCTTTCCTTAGTGCCTCTGCTTTTACCGGTAGCTTATTTACACAACTGTCCTCTTGTCAAAGAGGACCTTGACCCCAGTCTCATTCCTTTGTGTGTTATCATGCACTGTAACCACCTGCTCACTTATTTGTTGTCTTTCCCAATAGACTGTAAGCTCCTCAAGGCAGGCCAGGTCTGTATCACAGCCTGGTACCTACACACTAGTAGAGAACTTAGGAAGTGTGACAAAAGCTTTACAGACTGTCTTGGTTACTTTTCTCTCATTGCTGGGACAAAATAACCAAAGCCCAAAATGAAGGAAGGAAAGGTTTATTTAGCACACAGTTTGTGGAGGTTTCAACAGTCCATACTCGGCTGGCTCCAAGACAGTGTGGTGTGGCTGAGGGGCAACCATTCATGATAGCTGCAGCAAATACCAAGTGACAAGAGCAAAAGGGCAACAGGGAGAAGCAAGCCACTTTCCCTCCCTTATATTGTATGCAAGCTCCCCACCTCAGGGCCGGTGCTGCACTCACACCACCAATCCCAGCACTAGACGATGAACCAATCACAAATGCTAGATTCAGCCATCTTTTAAAGGCCCACCTGCCATGACCACATGAGGCTTTGGGGGAACATCCAGACCCAAACCATAGCACAGACAAAAACATGAGTGTGGAAACAAAATAGGTCTTACCAGTGACTCACTATCCCTCTCCCATTTCTGCTGGATTCAAAGATTACAGTGGAATCCAGCTGTACAGTGGAAAGAAACCACTCGTTCAAAACAGGAATTTTTTGGGACTCATTTCTTTTTAAAAACATTTTTTTCTTCTTCTTGTGTGTTATTTTCTGTTACTTTTATCTAATTGTATTCATTTCATTTTACTCCTTACTAGGCATCTTTATCTCATTTATCACTCTTCTCATCTTTATTTTCTTTTTCAAATTATAATTCTTTTATTCTCCCATTTCCCATCCCTTCTATCTTTACCAGTATAACTATTAAGTCTTATGGATCTTTAGATATTTAGTTACCTCTAAGAAATTACTATTGAATTCTTTTTTATCATGAGTGCAGTTGTTGAATTTAATAGATACTTAATGTATGTCAATATTTGGTTGGTCTTTGTATTTATATCTTAATTATAGATCACCTTTAAATGGTTATGGGCAATGCATTATTATTTCATATGGAATTTCAATATTCAGATGTCTTTGACTCTATCATTGTTGTTGATTTTGTTGCTATTGCCAGGATGGCATCGTTGTTGCTGCTAATTGATTTTCACTGTATGCCAATATATGGATTATCTTTCTATCACTAATAATACTCTAGTACCTTCCCAAACAACTGAGTCTTGGATCAATTACACTGAACCCTCCTCTCCCAGATTAATGGAGGGGTTGGACTTTGGGACATGAACAGAGGCATAAAAAGCAGATGTTTAAATAAAGACATCAGCATACTAGCAATAAAATCTTTCCAATATAGTTGACCTTCAAACCTCAGCATGTGTTTGCATGCATGCATGTATGCACACGCACACACACACACACACTGCTACTACTAAAATAGAAACATGAGAAGACAAGGCAACAAAATGCTTTTAAAAAAATCTCCCAATTCCTCAAAGCTGAGCCAAGGCGCACCAATGGCAAGGATTTCAACTGAATTATTGAAATGGATAAGAGGCTCAACAAAGACCAACAAAGTGCTTAATAAGCTCAAAGAAGATATAACTCAGTAAACAAAATGATTGATGAGTTTACAGAACACATTAAAAAACTAACTGAGCTAAACAAATTGGTACAAAATGTGAATGACCAGTTTAGCAAAGAATTAGAGTTCATGAAAAACTAGCAAACAGAAATCTATGAAATTACAAATTCTACTGAAAGTATAGAGAACAGAAGAGTCCAGTGGGAAGACAAAATGTCAGAACTGGGAGACAGGATAGATGTCAGTGACTATATCTTCATAGATACCTTAAAGACAAGAGAATTTGAAAAGAAACCCAATAGCTGCTAGGTGATATAAAGAAGACTAATCTAAGATTAGTTGTACTTTGTGAAAAATCAGAAGACAGCACAAGTGGCATAAAAACCTATTTACAGAAGTAACAGCAGAAAACTTTCCAAATATGGTGAAAAAATTTAACATACTGATAAGTGAATCATATGGAACTCCAAACAGCCACAATCAAAAAATAACTTCCCTATGACACATCATAGTCAAAATCTCAGAAGTATAACACAGTAACAGTGTCTCAAAAGCAGTTAGAGAAAAGCAACAAATCATTTATAAGGATAAGCCCATAAGAATTACAGCAGATTTCTTAACACAAATGTAAAGGCCAAGAGATCTTAAAGTGTTTCAAGCTCTAAAAGAAAACAACTTACCACCCAGACTATTATATTCTGCAAAATTATCTTTCAAAATTGATGGAGAAATAAGGTCTTTCCCTGGCAAAAAACACCAGAAGAAATCAAAACCAGCACACCCCCAAAATTCTCAAGGATATCCTAGAAAGTACAAAGAAACTAACGATGCCAAAAAAATCTCACATAATGAGTACACCAGGCAGGCTGAGCTGTTAAGCAGAACAGATGAACTGAAATAGATAGCTGCAGTGTGGTACCCCCCCACCATAGCACATGGAACTTTCTCCAAAATATACCACATACTACTCTACAAAGCCTCCTTAAATAAATGAAAAATAATCTAAATCACTCCATATTTACTATCGATCATTCATTGTACATAAAGCTACAAACTAGTAGCAGAAAAATGACGTAAAACTTGTAAACACCTGGGAACTTAATGCCAATCACTGAACACTCAATAGGTCATAGAATAGATTAAGGAAGAAATTAAACAATTTCTGGATTCAAACTACAGTGCCAGTACAATGTAGCAGAACCTATGGGACACATTAAAATGTCAGTCTTCAGTCCTAAGAGAATATTGCAATTAGTGTTCACGTTAGAAAAACAGAATAATAAATAAACGCTTCAAAATATTCAAAAACAACAATAATCCAAACCCAAGTTAAATTTAAGGAGTGATTTTATGAAGACCAGAGCATAACTTATTGAAACTCAGACTGAAAAAATACAAAGACTCAATGAACTGAATAGCTGGTTCTTTGGAAAAGTAAACAAAGTGGACAAAATCTTAGCCAAATTTACCAAAAGAAATAGAGAAAAGACTTACATCAATGCAATTAGAAATGAAGTCACAATGGACACTATCACAATGCAGAAGACAGTAACTATAGAAAAACTGTATTACAAATATTGGAAAATCTTAAAGAAATGGACAGATTCCTAGACTCATATATATTACCAAAACTAAATCAAGAAAACATTAAAATTCTGAATAATAAAATCACAAGCCATGTAATTGATGTAGCAATCAAAATCCCACAAATATAAAAAAGCACAAGATTTGATGGATTCATTGCTGAATCCCACAAGACCTTTAAGGATATTTAACACCAATACTCCTCAAATGCTTCAGTGACATTGAAAGGGAATGAATGCTCCTAAACTCATCTCTGAAGTCAGAACCACTCATCCCCAAGCCAGACAAACACTCAACTGCAAAAGAAAACTTCAGGCCAATATCCTTAGAACAATATGCAAAATCCTCAATGATATTGACAAATGAGATGTGAAAAACCATCAAAAGGATCATAGTCATGAGGAAGTAGGTTTTATCCCAGGATTGCAAAGTATGCTAATCAATAAATGTAGTACATCACATTAATAGAAACAATGACAAAAGCCACATGATCATATCAATAGATACAGGAAAACTTTTGAAAAAATCCAACACTCACTTATGATTTTAGAAAAACCTGACGAAAATAGGTTGATGAAAGTCATTTATGACAAATCAACCACCACCATCATATTAAATGGGGAAAAACTGAAAGCTTTGCTTCCAAAATCAAGAACAAGGCTAGGATATTCCCTACCATCACTTCCTTTTGGCATAGTCTTCAAAACATTAGCTAGAGCAGTAAGTCAAGAGAATCAAAGAAGGATGACATGTACAGGAAAGGAAGAAGCCAGTATCATTATGTGCAAAAGATGTCATCCTCTATGTATAATACCCAAAACTTCCATCAGAAGACTCCTACAGTTAATAACCAAATTCGGCAATGTAGTAGAATGTAGAGTCAACACCCCCAAAAATCAATAGCATTCCTGTACACCAATAATGAACTCAGTAAGAAATAAATTAAGAAAACAAAGTCATTCACAATAGCATCAATAAAAATACTTAGAAATTAACCTAACCAGGGATGTGAAAGACCTTGGCAACTATAGCATTCTGAAAAAGGAGATTTGAAGAGGACATCAGAAAATGGAAATATACACTATGTTTCAGGAGAGGAAGAACCAATATAGTCAAAATGGTCATAATTCCAAAATTGATACATAGATTCAAAACAGTCCCAATCTAGATATCTACAGTGTTCCTTACAGAACTAGAGAAAATCATCCTACATTTCATATGGAACCAGAAGAGACCCAGAAGAGCAAAAGTAATCCTGAGCAACAAAGTGCTAGAGAGGAGGCATTACAATCTCATATCTTGGGTTATATTACAAAGCTACAATAATGGAAACATCATGGCACTGCCACAAAACCAGACACGTGGATCAATGGAATAGAATAGAAGATACAAAAACAACCCCAGCCACATTCACTTACCTGATCTTTTACAGAGGTGCCAAAATATATATGTTGGAGGAAAGATAGCCTCTTTAACAAATGGTAGTAAGAAAACTGCCTATCCACATGCAGAATATTGAATCTAGACTGATATTTCTCATCATGTACTAAACTAAAATCAACATAGATCAAAGATTGAACAGAAACAATATACTGGAAGACAAAATAGGTAAAACTCTTGAAGACATAGGTAAGGACTTTTTGAACAGAATCCCATTGCTCAAGAAATAGAAAAAAATCAACAAATGAAAGCATATCAAATTAAAAAGCTTCCACTTTTTAATTGAGCAAGAGAAACAACCAACAAGGTGAACAGAAAACCTATAGAATGGAAAAATTCTCAGACAGAGGACTAATACATACAATGCATAAAGTACTCAAAACATTAGACCACCTCAAAATAAAAGATTCTATTAAAAAATAGGCAACTGAAATGAACACTTTTCAGAAGTACAAATGGCCAATAAATATAAGAAACAATGTTCAGCATTGCTGGCCATCAGAGAAATGCAAATTAAAACAACATTAAGAGATTCCATCTTAATCCAGAATGAATGGCTACCATCAAGGAATCAAATAATATCAAATGCTGGCAAAGCAGTATGGGGAAAGGGACTCTTCTACATTGTTGGTGGGAATGTAAACTAGTCTAACCACTATGGAAACAAGATTTAGACTGCTCAAAAAAATTAAAACTAGAAATTCTATTAGTCCCAGCTATTCCATTACTGGTATCTTCCCAAAAGATTTTAAAATGTCATATTCCAGTAGTACATAAATGTCATATTCCAGTGGTACATGCATACTCAAGTTTGTGACAGCACAATTCATATCAGCCAACATTTGAAAATGACCTGTATGCCCATAAAAAGAGGAATGGGTAAAGAAAATGTGCTACTTACACTCAGCGGAGTAGTACTCTGCTATAAATAAGGATAAACTTGAGTCATTTGTGGGAAAATGGATGCACAGAAAGTCCATAATGTTAAGAAAAATGAATCAAGCATGCAGCTCAATTATCAATTTCTCTTATATGAGAAACCTAAAGTATAAATAAATTAAAAAGCAAAAATAAGGATAAATAAAATATAGTAGAAACATAGAACTTTTGCAAATGGGAAGGGGAAAAGGAAGAAGGGAGGAGAAGGGGGAAGGAGACATAAAAAGAATTAAGATGTGTCACACACATGTACAAACTATTCACAATGAATGCATCCATTGTGTACCAACACCTGTACTCATAAAAATAAAAAAGAAAACACAGCATATGTCATCTTAACATTTTAGGTGTACATTGCAGTAGCGCTATCCATAGGTATATGGATATAGAGCAGAGGATCTCTGGAATGTATAGATGTTCCTTGTTTAATGACAAGAGTTCTGTTCCTATGACTAGGTCGTTAAATGAATTGATTGCTAAATGAGGAATTGTATATAGAATGTATACAGAACATAGTATTCAGAACAAAGCAATGGCCAAAGGCAACTCCCACTTGATGACTTTGCTTTTATTTGTATAACTCCAATATAGAATACTGTATGTACAGCAACATAAAATTGCAGCCCTGTACTACACAGTACAATCAGCAAAGATTATAGTACATGAAATTACAACATGAGGCGAATGGTACGAAAAAACATTGAAACTCTCTAAACAAGATCAACAACAACAACAACAAAACAAGTCATACGTCCAAGCAAAGGGTCTTAAGTTTGAACATTGTGCTGTGATCAGAAATCCGAGCAGTCATTGAACATGGAAGTCATTAAACGAGGAATGTCTGTATTAGTCTTGCATAACCTAAGCTCTATACCCATTGAACAAGAAATTTCTGTCCTTTTCCTCCAAATCTTCAAGCCCTCAAAACCACAGGGCTATATTTTTGTGAATTTGAATATTTTATTTATTTATTTTTTCTTTTTTGCAGTATGAGGGGATTGAACCCAGGGAAGCTCTACAATGACCTACACTTTTGCCTTGAGATATTTAAGTTCCCATCTGGAAAAGAGTTCATGGGCTGTTGTTTGAGCTGTAGTGGAAGGAAGGTCCATGCTCATTGGGCCTTCCAGCCATGCTGATAGATGTGATCCAGCAACATTTGTGTTAGAAGCAGAAAGGTGCTATCATCTCACTTCTCTATGAGGAACCATGATTCATGAATACATACATCCTTCCTAGAGCCCTGAAAGTGAATAAAAATTCATTACCCGCCATTCCTAGAGTGGGAGATCCAGTGTAGCTGACTTTCTGACTCTGCGTTGACAGGCAGATAGCACTCGGATTTATCAATGACCACATTCCTTACATGCTCCTGTTTCAACCACCATTCTTGAGACATTAAGAGCAAAAAAACGAAACCACAAGATTGGACTCACCTCATCTGTTGGAACTCACAATTCTCCAGCTGCTTGAAGCATAGCTGAAGTCTTGTGTGACAGATACATGAAGGTCATTTGCTGGGGAGGATCCTTCCTGTTATTAAGACACCTCTGCTATGCCTCCTTAGCCTTAGATTTTTATTTAATTAGAGCAGAAAAGAGATTTATATTGGTGATACTTTCCCATTTGATAGTCACTTTGGCTAATTCCTTAATCCTGACAGTACATTCTTCTTTAATATGAACATGAGACTCAGCTAACATTATATGTACATTAAACCTAACAAACTAATTTCACAGGTTATTTTGGGAACTTTTTCATCATCTGTGAGTATGAATGGATTTCTGATCTATAGTATACATTTACAACTTTGCTTATAATGCTAAACTAGATTATTCAGTATGATTACATGTTCCATTTTATTAAATGTGTTTACGTTCATACCAAAGGTCATTGTAGGGAACAGCTGAAGCTGGAGATCAATCACAGGTGTGGGGCTAAAGCAAGGCCAGCCAGAGAACCCAGAGAACCCAAAGGGAGCCACATAAACAAGCTGTTCCAGCTCCCAGAAGGCAAGGGGCCCAGGCCAGCCAGGCAAACAAGTTGCCAGGCAAGGGGGTTGAAATTGACATCACCCTCCTAAGTATATAAATACCTAAGTTATGGTGGAGCAGTTCCTCTTCTCCCATCAGGAGGAGGGTCCACCGACCTCACCTTTCCTCTCTTTTCTTCGTTTTCCCCTCCTCTCATCTCCTTCCCCACAGAGCTATGCTGGTATGTGGCAGGTCATGGGAGCGTGCAATTCACTGACAAAATTTGAGTTTTGTTTATTTCCTTTTGTTTATCTGTGATGCTGAAAATTTTTAGAACTCACAGGAGTAACTTTTAGTAAAATTTAGTACTAAATTTTACTAAAAGTTTCAGACACTCTGCAGAGTGTGAGGAGCAAGCCAAGGTGGAGAACATGGTGCACTGTCTCAGGGTGGCCAGGTGCTCAGACAGAAATCATCACAGTGAGACAAACTGGCCTTTCTTCATTTAAATGTAATTATCTGAACATAATGTTTCTTTATTGATCACACATTAGGTGGATTAACTGCTTTTACACATGCTTTCTAAAAAGGAGCTTATTTTGTTCCTTTCTCATGACTCCTCTGGGGATCAGGTGACTCAGGGAGTTGCCCCTTGAGCAAAAGGACTGAGGAGGCAGCAGGTGTCAGGGAACCGGCAAGGTTAACCTAGTGGTCAGCTGAACTGGTAAGGAATTTATAAAAGGGTTGTGTTTTCAATTTTCCAATAAGTGGTGAATAATGTAACTATGTCTCACACTCAAATGGTATCACATATTCGATGATCATTCTTTCTATACAGTTTTGTCACCTGGAACACTGTAACTTCTTTGAGCTAGAAACAGCTGTTGAGTCAAGGTTAGTGGAAAAGGGCAGAGCTGGTATTTCAGTTGAAGATTGGAACCTGTTTCCATTGTCTGCATATCGGCTTTGTCCCTCTTCACCCTAAAATATTCATGATTAATGAAACTATTTGGGAGCAGAGCAGGTTTCTTTCCTCATTTAACTTGTTCTCATAGCCTAGGGATGTGTTGGTGGGGATTCAGTTTGTGAGGTAAGCTGTGTACTCTTCGAAGACACGCTTGGACACGTGGGAACAGGCTGGTCTGGATAGCAGCACAGCAGCACCGCGCACCTTGGCCTGGCCTCACTCTGAACATGCCCTGTTGACCTGTTGCCCTGGTAACGATGATGGACACCTTGCCTTCCATTTCAACTGTCACTCTGTGATCTGAGAGCTGTTATACCGTTACCACAGTGCTAGTGACAGTCCCTGGAGATGGGAAACTGCTGTACAGGTACGTTCAGGTCGCTCCTCTGAGCGCCACTTCCTTGGGTACAACAGTTTGCCTTGACTCAACTTTCGTTCCTCAAGTTTTTTCATTTTCTCTGCTCCAGTTTCTGACCTGATTTTTAAAAAGTATTTTATAGTTGTCTCTCGCTACTCAATTTGTACTCTCGATTCTCCTATCAAGATTGCCGCTTTAAATATTTTACCACGTTTAGGGGAATTTATATTTCCCCACGCAGGTTTTGTACACACTATGTGAGAGAATAGACATGGGGGAGCAGCCCTGGTTGCTGCCCTCAGGTCAGGAGGTTCCTGACATTAAATACAGCAGCAGATAGTCTACAAAAGGGGAATTCCAGAGCCATCCATCTGTCCATGCCACAGGAGGGCTCCTGGGAGTGTAGTGACAGGGACAATACCATCAGGTCAGTGGAGTGCACAGTTGGTAAAGGGTGAAAGGGTGACCCTCAGGGAAAGTCCTGGGGGTTCGAAGCCTGGCGGTGGTCTGATCTCCCTAGAAAAGAGTCTTCCCGCAGGGTCTAGGAAGGGGGTAGGCAGTGCTGAGGGTCAGGACGGCAGGAAGGTCATGGGCAGAAAGTCGCATACTCCAAGCGGGTGCTGGAAGTCACCTGTTTCCTTGAGAGTGTCTTCATTAGAAAGAAGCACATCTCTTTAGATCAGGAATTAAACTCTGGTGACTGAAGACTGGGTTATGAGTTGGCCACTTCCTTGGCTCAGGAACTAGGGTGTCAGTCTTCCAGGGAAACTTTGGGGCAGGAGGATTTGGGAAAGAGAGGAAGATAGAGCTCTGGGTTCAGGCTTCGTGGCAGGACCTGGAGACCTCGGGTGTTCAGGGAGTGACGTCCCCAGGGAATCAGAGCGTTCCCTGTCCCAGATCCATCCTCTGTATTGTGACTGTGGGAGCGACATTTACAATCTTAAGTTTCAGGGACCAGCCCTGACCTCGCTCCTCACTGGCCAGTGGCTTGCCTGCCCTTGGCTCACGGCCCAGGACGGGTCACGCCTCGCAGACAATGGCAGCAGTGGGAAACTCTGGGGCGCGGGTGGCTTGAGGGCTGCAAGTTCAAGTACATTCAGATCCATCTACATTTTCCACAAATGACAAGATTGTTCTCACCACAAAGAATCACAGATGTTTAAGGTGTTTACTGTCCTATCATTGCACAGTGTATACGTGTATGAAAACATCACACTTGGACCCCAGCATGAGTACAACTTTTGTGTCAATTAAAAAGTTGAGGTGTGGGTAATTATTCCTAATATAACCTAAGGTCTTTCTGCCAGCATGACGTTAACAGCTGTCTCTATCGTAATACATTTCCCAGGCTCTTGCCTCCTGGATACGGAAATAGTTCCTTCGATGTCAAGACAGTCTATTGCTCACTCCAACAAGTGCTGCAAAAGAGTCCGCCTATGGCTGCCGGAAAGTGCATACTCAGAAAAGGACAAGGACAGAGGTGCTGCGTAACTTCAGTTGTCGCGTGCATTCCTGAGCAGTGATTCTGGCTTCCTTGTGTCCCATAGTTCTGAGAAAACACTAAATATGCTAAGCCATATTCTTTCATTAAATGAGCGCAAATTCAAATTGGTTAACTCAGTGGTTTTACAACTACAGAAGTGAGGATCTATTTAGAGCTGAAGTTCTGAGTGAGTAAATGTCTCACTTGGATGTTCAGACATTTACCTGATTTGGGTCATTGGCTGAAATATAACTCTTTGTGCAATACTGTTGCCAGATCTTTTTTTTTTTTTAAAATCAAGCCATTATTTAGAATAATTTAAGATGAACAACAACAAAAGGAACAGATAGTACAGATAGTACTCCCTCACCCATCAGTTTCATTTTAAAAATAACTTTTTATGCTAGTGGAATTTCTTGGCTACAAGGACAGAACCAGTAATGATAGATTGTTATTAGCTATGGTCCAGAGCACTCACTGGGTTAAACTGCACGGTTCTTTGGGGTTTAACAAGCACTCAGTTATCACTATTGCAAACAGTTTCTCTGCCCAAAACATTTCCTCTATTTATCCCTCTCACTTTCTCATGGAACCTCTAGGAACTACTGAAATATTTTAGTCTCTGTACTTTGGCTTTCCCTTGATTTCATAGAGTTAGAATCATAGACTCTGCAGCTTTATCAGACTTGCTTAACACTGTACAGTCAAGATGTTTATAACATTTGGTGAATGATATTCCTAGTGTACTTAAATTTGTTGATAATTCTTCTATTGAGGAGCATCGGCACGGCTTCTCATTTGAGCAACCTGGAATGAAATTGCCAAAAACATTTCTCTGCAGGTTTTTGTGTGGACATGATGATTTAATTGGATAGATACCTAGGGATTCTGAACAGTTCCTTTTATGCTATGATTAGGTTTTTGTTTTTAAGTATCACGGTTCAAAAGTGAACCCTTTTAAGTCTGGTGCATTGTTTTTTTTAGAATTTATTAATTATTGATTCAAAGTTTTTAATGTAAGTAGGACTGTTAGATTGTGTTTCTCTTTGTGTAACTTTTGCAACTTTCTACCCTTGAAGGAACTGGAGTATTTCTGCCATGCTATCCAATTTATGGGCAGAGAGTTTTTCAAAATATTCCTTTTTATCTATGGAAGCATTACTTATTACTCCTCTTTGCTTTATGGTACTAATCCTTTGTGTCTTTTATTTTTCATTGTGCTTAGCCAAACTAGAGGTTTATCAGTTTTGCTGATTGTTTCAAAGAACTACATTTTGAGTTTGTTGATTTTCAAGTTTTCATTGCATTGATCTCATAATGGTTATTTTTTCTTGTGTCTGCTTTATGTTACATTGTCTTATTCCCTAGTTTCCTATCATGGAAGCTAAAATTATTAAATTTAGGTCTTTTTATTTTATGTAATATTCCATGCAATGCTATAAATTTCCTCTGAGAATTGGTTTTGCTGTATCTTAAAAATCCACAAGATATATTTTAATTTAATATTTTGAAGCAGGGTCTTGCTATGTACTTTAAGTTGGCCTTGCATTTTGCAGATTATGTGGTTTAGTCTTCAAATATTCAGAAAATTTCCAATTCTCTTTCTGCCATTGAACTTTAGTTTAATTCCATGGTGGTCTGACAGTGTATTTTGTATTATCTCCTCCTTTTCAGTGTGCCAAGGTGTGACTCATGACCCACAATGATGAATGTGAAATGTGACTTTGAGAACAGTGGTACCCTATTGGTGACTGAAGTGTACAGATGTTAAGGGGCTCTGGTAGACTGCTAGTGCTTTTATTAGTTTCCTGTGTCTGTCAGGGCCAAGCACCAGACTGTCTTTAAATAAATTGTTAAGGAGGCTGGAAGTCCAACCTCAAGGCTCAGACAGGATCATCCTCCTTCTGAAATTTCTAGGGAAGGATCTCGCTTTACTCCCTTCTTAGCTACTGTCACTCTTCCTCTTCCTCCATCACCGTATGGCATTCTCCCCTCAAGGCTCTGTCTCTTCTCTTTCTTGAAAGAAAGAAAGAAAGAAAGAAAGAAAGAAAGAAAGAAAGAAAGACTCATATTGGATAGAATCTTACCCTGCTCCAATGTGACCACTACAGGAATCTAGTGTCAGTGATTCTAAATAAGGTCAAATCCTGAAGCACTGGATTAGAAATTTACTTTAATACATATTTGGGAGATAGAAGTTGATCTATCTCTGTGTTCCACTTTACCCTCACTTATTTTATTCCTGCTGGATCCAATAAAGGGTGCTGAAATCTTCTACTGTAGTGGTGTAGAAATCTTCTCTTTCTCATTGCAGTCCCTTCCATTTTGTCTGTTTTTCCTGTTTCCTGTCTTATTCCTTTTTCTTCCTTCATCCACTGAGGAGCATGTCCCAGGAGAACCAGCTTTTGCACATTGTAATCAACCACCTACTTGAGCCATAGCAAGAAACTGGTAGTCATTGTCCAGCCACAGCTATGTAGTAGCAGTTTCTCTACTTTTTTCCTAGATTCTACTAAGGTCCTGATGGACGTTGTTCCCTGTGATGCTGCAGAGGATGAAAAACAGTTTATTGCCAAGGTAAATTTGAGTTTCTTTGTCTGGGATGGAAATGTGGTTGTCTTGGTTTCTTCTTTTTCAATAAAACTCAGATGTGAGAGTCTGATCATGTGCACAATAGATGACATTCATAGTTTGGTGAGGAATACCAACTGTGGCTATTACCAAGTGACACTTGATTCAAGGTTGTATTCATCTTGGCACGATATCTAGCATGTGTGTATAATATCAGCTCTGTGGGAAGTTGAACCAAGAAAACCAAAAATTTAAGCCCAACCTGAGCAACTTAGCAACTTAGTGCACCCATGTCTCAACATAAAAAATAAAATAAAATAAAAATCTGGGGACACAGCTACTGTGAAGATTCCAGGTTCAATCCTCAGTACTACAAAATAAAAATAATGTAGAAAGATGGCATTCATGTATGACAGCACCAGTTATCAACTTTGTGATAGTGAACATTTTCCTACATTATACTTTTTCTTAAGAATTTTATATTTGCTAATCAAGAGAGACTTGGGAAATTGTCCACCTTTGCAGAAGGATACTCTATTTGAGGTCAAGGTTCAAACCAGTTTTTCCCGTCTAGTTTTCTAATATCACCATAGTGAACAAAGTACCTGTGTAAACAAGACTGGGTATGATGTGACCCACATGGTCCTTACAGTGTCTTCCCTTTTGTCACAGCAGGCGGAGTCCACAGCAAATGGAAACCGTATGTATTCCAAGATCATGTGCTGTGCAAAAATCTAAGTGCCGAAAATGGTGGGACTTTCTTGTTCTTGTTTAGAGCCACTCTGACTTCAGATCCCTGCTGAAAAGGAGGGTCAGGGGTATGAGGAAAAAAGCTGAAGAATTATGTCCATGTCCCTGGAAGCAGCTGTGTCATTTCAGTCATGTGACTTTGTATGGATGAGGCGTAGTGATTGTGCATGTGTTTGTGGGGGCGTGTATCTCCTCAGAAAACACATTCCCACATTGACAAAAAAAAAGAGGAAGAAAATAATCTGACAGCACTGCGTATTCTGATTCATGCATTGGTGCACTAAACTGTCATCACAGAGTATTTGAATGGTTGAATATTCCCACTCCTTAGACAGAGATGGTGTAGGGATAAATGATGCAGGCTTTTGGCCCTGTAAGTGGAAAAGACAAAAATAAATGCAGTCATGGGTCCCAGTGCTGATGCTCTGTTCTAGACAGCTGTATTCTATCACTCCGCTATACAAGAACTAGTCACTGTGCCAGGGTGTTGCAGCAGCTATGTGTAAGCCTGGGAGGAATAGTAGATGCTGAAACCCCAAATGCTACCTGTCCATCATTGTGAGGAGGCCTCAATGGTCACGTGACCCATGGCAATAGGTGCACTTAACAGCATTAATGTAAAACACACAGAAATGGTTCATTTGGTTCTAGGCAGCTCAGACATTCAGACAGTGTGAGGCACCTGGTAGGACAGTACAGGTCAAAATGTGCCAGCACTGGGGACTTTACTCAGCCCCTCACTCATAGAAGATAAGCATCTTTGAGTTATTGCATTGTATTTCATAACATGATTGCAAGTGTTAGAAGTACTCAGATTCATTAGCTCACACCTTCAGGGGGCAGTGATAAGTAAAAACTCATGGTTCTTGGTTGTTAGCTTGGAGTCCCTCATTCTTTTTGCAAATCTATAGGACAGCAGGTTAGAGACGGTGAGCGCTCAGGCCATCCTGAGCTCTGTGATGATCTGTCCCCCATGTCCAGGCCTAGGGTGAGTGTGGGCACCACAGACTCAATGGATGTGCACACTGCATTAAAAAGAAGGCAGGAAGGAAAAACTTCACATGATTAGGAATGATTATTTATAAGTAAGACTCTTCCCAGTGACCTCAACCAGCTAGGGAGCATCAGTGCGCTAAGCAGAGCCTGCAGAAAGTCTGTCCAGCAAATCTCACCCAGCCAAGGAGCCTTGGTGTGCAGCACGGCACCTGGTAAAACTCCATCCAGTGACCCAGACCAGCCAGAGAGTGTCAGTACACCATGTGGAGACCAGGAAAGCCCTGCCCTGCAACTCCAACCAGCCAGGGAGCATCAGTGCACCACACGGGGCCTGCTGAAGGTCCACCCGGTGAACTCTATCCAGCTGAGGAGCATAAGTATGTCACACAGGGTCTGCATAAGGCCTGCTTAATGACCCCAGCTATCCAAGGAGCCTCAGTGAGCCACATGGGGTCAGGAAAAGGCCTGCCCAGTGACCTCCACTCAGCCAGAATACGTTGTCTAGTACAGACAACCATTGCCAATTCAGGAAGCAATAGGGACTTTGTATTTGGCTGCCCTACGGGACTACAGGAAAATGACACAACAAAACAGGAAATGCAATCTCAAACCTCCAGCCCATCCCAAACAAGTCTAGGAGAGGAGACATGGACATAGAATAAGGTGTAAGTCACACCCCTGAACTTTCTGAAATGATAGCAACTGAAGTATAGAAACAACTCCATGAAGCTGTAAAGGAAATTGGATCAGAAATAATCTCGGAGGTAAAATGAAAAATGATAAATGTAAAGAAATAAATGCTGAGCACATCTAAAGAAGACATAGTTTAAAAATAGGAGCATTGGAAAATGAACCATATAGGAAAGATTTAGAATGCATTAAACAGATTTAAAGAGATATCCAGGAAATCAAAAATTCTACTGAGAGCTGGCAAAACTGAATGAATGAATGAGAAGATAGACTTTCAAACCTTAAAGACAAGATTGCAGCTAGTGACTAGGAAAGGAAAGATCTTTTAAAAACAATTCAACAGTGGCAAGATGATGCAAAACAAAAACAACAATATAAGATGATACATATAAGTGAAAAAGATGTCAATGCAAATGATATAAAAAATCTATTTACAGAAGTAATAGCAGAAAATTTCCCAACCATGGGAAAAGAAACTGATATACACATAAGTGAAGCATACAGAACTCCAATTAGCCATAACCAAAATAAATCTACACTCATGCATATAATAATCAAGATCCCAGCAATTTAACATAAAAATAGAATATTAGAGCTGTTAGAGAAAAGAAACAAATCATCTATAAAGGAAAGCTCATCAGAATCACAACAGACTTCTCAACACAATCAACTCAAGAAAAGCATGGAGTGCAATATTCCAAATCCTACAAGAAAATAACTTCCAACCCAGATTGAGGAACCCTGCAAGTTATCCTTCAAAATTGACGGAGAAATAAGACTTGCATAACAAAGAACAACTGAAGAACTTCATGACTACTAAACCAACCCTACAAATAATGCCAAAAGATATTTTAGATAGACATAAAAATTTGCAATTTCAGGAACAACAACAGAAAAACAAAAACCACAGAGTGGGGGAAACAAACAGTGGGGAAAGGTAAGGAACCGACAGCAGAATGATAACATGACAGAAATAAGCCAATCTATAAGTTATCGCCCTTAATGTAAATGGCCTAAATTCAATCAAAAGAAACAGACTGGCAGAATGGATCAAGAAACAAAATCCAACCATATGCTGTATACAAAAAAAGCCATCTAACTCAGAAGAAAATTCACAGACTGAAAGTCAAGGGATTGAAAACAACACTTCATGCAACAGGAACCCAGAAAAAACCAGCGGTAGCTATTCTGTTTGCAGACAGTGTGAACTTCAAACAAAGAATGATCAAAAGAGACAGGTCACTACATACTGGTTATAGGAAAACTTCAAAAGTGAGAGATAACAATCTTAAACATATATATAATATTTATATATATAAATATATATATATATCAAATATGGGAGCATCCAGCTATATAAAACAAATATTAACAGCATGAAAAAGCAAATAAGCAATAACACAATTATAACAGGAGACCTTAACATCTCATTGACACAGAGACAGATCAACTAGAGAAAAAAAATCAGCAAAGAAATAGAAATAACACAGCTGAATCAAATTTGTGAACAAATGAACTTAGTAAACATGTACAGAGTATGTTACCCAAGAACATCAGAATACACATTCTTCTCGGCTGCACATGGGACATTCCCTAAAATAGAACATATACTAGCCCATAGAACGTGCTTAAGTAAATGCAAAAGAATCAAAATTATCCCATGCATAATATCTGACCACAGTGCCATGAAATTGGAAATTAATGATAAAAGAAACCACAAAAATGACATAAAAAATGGAAATTAAATAATACCCTCCTAAATCATCAATGGGTCACAGAGGAAATTAAGAAATTAAACAATATCTACAAGGGAATGAAAATACAAATACAACTTGCCAGAGCCTGTCGGACACAAAGCAGTCCTTGGAGGGAAATTTATTGCAGTGAACGCTCACATGAGGAAAACAGAACAAACACAAATAAACAACCTGATGCTATACCTCAAACATCTAGAAAAAGAAGCAAGTAAAGCCCAAAGCCCAAAGAAGGGAGGAAATTATAAAGATCAGAGCAGAAATTAACACAAGTAAGACTAAGAAAACAGTACAAAGAATGAACAAATCAGAGAGTTGGTTCTTTGAAAGAATAAATAAAATTGACAAGCCCTTAACCAACCTTATAAAAAAAAGGAAAGAAAAAAACTCAAGTTCATGCAATAAGGAATGAAAATGGTGAAATTATTACAGACCTTGTGGAAAGACAGATTATCAATACCTACTTTGAAAACCTTTACTCTCTTAGATTCAATAACACAGAAGAAATGAATAGGTTCCTAGAAACATGTGAATTACCAAAGCTGCATCAAGTTGTAAAACCTCTGAATAACCCAATTTCAGTTAATGAAATTGAAAATGTAATTAGAACTTTACCAACAAAGAAAAGCCCAGATCATGATGGATTCACTGCTGAATTCTGCAAGAAATTCAGGGAAGACTTAATGCCAACACTCCTCAAACTCTTCAGTGAAATTGAAATGGAAGCAATTTTCCCTAACTCATTCCTGGAAGCAAGTATTACATTAATACCAAAACCAGAGAAAGGCCAACCAAAAAAAGAAAACTACAGGCCAATCTCCCTAATGAACATAGATGAAAAATGCTCAATTAAATACTGGTGAACAGAATATAGTGAATCATCAAGAAGATTATACACCATGACCAAGTGGGATTTATCGCAGCAATGCAGGGATGGTTCAACATATGCAAATCAATAAATGTAACACACATCAATAAACCAAAGTCAAGAATCATATGATCATCTCAGTAGATGCAGAAAAACCTTTTGATAAAGTCCAACATTCATTCATGATAAAAACCTTACAGAAAATTGGAATAGATGGCCTTCACCTCAATCTGATAAAAGCCATATACAATAAACCAATAGCCAACATTTTACTATATGCACAAAAACTGAAAAGTTTCAACCTAAAATCAGTAACAAAACAAGGATGTCCATTATCATCACTCCTATTCAATACAGTTCTAGAAACATTAGCCAGAGCAATTAGACAAGAGAGAGAAATAAAGGGATAAGGATATGAAAGGAAGACATTAAATTATCACTATTTGAGGATGACATGATACTCTACATTGAAGACCCCCAAAACTCCATTGAAAGACTTTTAGATCTAATGATCAAATTCAGTAATGCAGCTGGATACAAAATCAATACTCAAAAATCAATAGCAGTTCTTTACACAACAAAAAACTCACTGAGACAGAAGTAAGAGAGACTATACCCTTCACAATAGCACCCAAAAATGAAGTGTTTAGGAATCAATTTAACAAAGGAAGTAAAAGATTTATACATTGAAAATTACAGTACTTTGAAGAAAGAAAATTGAAGAGGATTTCAGAAAATGGAAAGACATTCCTTGTTCATGGATAGGAAGAACAAATGTTGTGAAAATGGCCATTCTCCCAAAATTGTTATACAGATTTAATGCAATTCCAATCAAAATACCGTTAGCATACCTCACAGATCTAGAGAAATCATTCCCAAAATTCATCTGGAACCAGAAGAGACCTAGAATAGCAAAGGGAATTCTGGGAAACAAAGGCAAGGCAGGAGGAATCACAATCCCTGACTTGAAATTATACTACAAAGCTCCTGTGATAAAATCAGCATGGTATGTAATAAAAACAGACCTGAAGATCAATGGAATAGATTAGAAGATACAGACACAACTACAAACACTCTCAGCTACCTTATCTTTGACAAAGAGACCAGACATGTTCACTGGAAGAAAGATAGTCTCTTCATGAAGTAGTGCTGGAAAAACTGGCTTTCCATCTGCCAAAAACTAAAACTAAACGCATGTCTATCACCATCCACTAAACTAAAGTCAAAATGGATCAAAGATCTCAATATTAAAACAGAAACACTAAATCTACTGGAAGACAAAGTAGACAGAAATCTTGAAGATGTAAGGTAGGCAGAAAGTTCATGAGCAAAAATCAAACTGCATGGGAAATACTTCATAGAATCAACAACTGGGATCTCATTAAAAAGATTCTGCATGTCAAAAGAAATCTCCAACAGAGTGAAAAGAAAACCCACAAACTGAGAAAAAATGTCAGCCAACTTGTCCCTGAATCTAGAGGTCTTCTCTCTAGAACCTATGAAGGATTAAAAAAATCAGGCTTCCAAAATTCAAAGATCCAATCCAAAAATGGGCACTTGAGATGCGTACATACTTCTCATATGAAGAAATACAAATGGCAAATAAATAACATAAAAAAATTCAGCATCATTTATCATTCAAGAAATGCAAATAAAAACAACAGTGAAACTCCATCTCACTTCAGAAACAATGGACAAGATCAAGAAATCGACCAATAACAAATACTGGTGGGGCAGTGGGGAAAAAAGAACCCTACGCCACTGTTGATGAGAGTGTAGACAGGTGCAACCACTGTGGAAATCAGTGTGGCAGTTCCTAAAAAAGCTAGAATTAGAGGTCTCATTCAACTCAGCTATCCAGCTTTTGGGCGTTTTCCCAGAAGAAGTGAAAACATGCCACAGTGATATATGTGTACCTACATTTACAACAGCACAATTTGTCATAGCCAGATCTTGGAAACAACCCAAATGCCCATCAACCAAGGGATGGATTTTTAAAAGGTGGTATTCTTATACAATAGAGTACTACTCAGCTATAAAAAGGGTGACTTAAGGCTTTTATAAATAAATAGGTGCAGCTTGAGATCATACTCATTAGTGAAATAAATCAGGCTCAGATGTGCAAGTTCTGTATTGTCTCCTTAGTGTAAAAAACTGAAGGAGTAAATAAGATCCAAAATCTATAGTAGGTATTGTGAAAGGGTAAGAAACTACTCGAAGGGGAAAAATAACAGATGGGGAAAGGAGAAAAGAAAGAAGGGAAAAGTAAAAGATAAATTTGTGTGTGTGTGTGTGTGTGTGTGTGTACAGAAGCTAGCTAAGATGCTTATACCACTAATTCTATTAGTTCTTGGAAAAGAACAGTTAATACTCATGATTTGATCATTTTTGCATCTCTATATCTGGTAATCTAAGCAACTCTTTGGAAGATAACAATATGCAATATAACAACTATTGTTAAATTTCTATCATCTTGTTTTGAAGGCCTATATTATTGTTTTGGATTTTTTGTTGTTCTAGTAGCTGTTGTTTGTCTATTTTGTTTTTTGTTTTCTTTTCTGTTTTTTTCTTTAAAATAAAATAGGGGCTGGGGATTTAGCTCAGTGGAATAAGCGCCTGCCTGGCAAGTGTGAGGTCGTGAGATCGATCCCTAGTACCACACACACACACACACAAAAATAATAATAAAATAAAATATGTTCTACAGGAAATTATGGAAATATTTTCAGGAGTATATTTATAAAATTATTTTCTTTTCTTACATAATCATAATAAAACATTGGAAAAAATTTAAAAATAAAAAAGGTAAGATTTCAGTATCTTTAAATTATCTGTAAAAACATTAGCAAATGACTGTGATAGAAGAGTTAGACATGCCATGAATAATAGTAATACATGTGGATTTTGGGGGGAAATTATTTGAAAGATATCAAGAAAATAATGGCAATTAAGTGTGACTTCTAATGGGCAAAAGAAGCCATGGACATAGCTTTTTGTCTTTTTGTTTTTTGATACAACATGCATTTGGGTGCTTTTCCATTTTTTAGATAGACCATTTCACAACAATGAGGTGACCTTTAGCTGGACAATCAAATGCTCTGCTTCTCAATTCTGTCCTGCCTCTCTACTTTGCCTTACATGCCGGCCCCTAGTTAAGTAATACAATGCTGCTGAATAGTTTATGGGCAACAGGATCCCTGTCATTCTGTGTCTTCCTAGTTCCCCCCAACATCTTGGTGGATTCCCTGCCTCCTTACAGAACAGAAGAGGACAACACGCTGAATGCCCTGGTAAGGTCACTCGTCATTCTCCGAAATAGAAATGTTGTTTTCTTGGTTTCTTCCCTTGTCAACTGAAGCAAGGCATGATACTCTGAAGATGTATATGATAGATGACATATATGATTTCCTTGGTGGGTAGATTTCAAGGGAGGGCATGTTACCGACTGAGATTTTATTCATGACAACATAAAAAGATAACAGCATCATTGCAAAGTGAAGAGCAATATACTTTATCCTCAGTGGCATTTTTTCATACTGGGAAATACATTTCCTATGCCAAGAAATATAGAATCCAGACACCTTCCTTGCCAGGAAAAGCTCACATATTTTGGCATGAGTGGGTTTGCTCTCTTTTTGACATAGAATTTCCTTGTCCTGACCACAGTGTTCCATTGATTTTCCTAATGTTACCATTAGGAAAGATCTGTACACACAGAACATAATGTGAGTCTTACAGCGACTCCTCTGTAATTACAGGTGGACACCAGAGGAATTCAAGATGGTGCCTGCAGGACCCACGCACTTGCTGGTGAGTCATGGTGTGAAAGGCAGGCTGTTTCGTGGCTTTAGTGTGCAGAGCCAAGCTGATTCCAGGTTCCTACTATGAATGAGGTGTGAGGATGTAGGTTTTTTATTTTCCACACAAAAAAACCTAAGCTGTTCTCTGTGGTTCCTGGTGGCAACCGTAGGTTTGGTGCTGTGGGATTGTGTGCAAGTGTGTAAGATATGTCCATGTGTGTGATTCTGAGTGTGTGTGTTTGTGTGCATCTCTAGACATATACAGTAGTAACTCAGTTCACAACCCCTTTGGTTTGTGAACAATTTGGTTCTCAAAAGCATTTGGCAAAATTTTGTTTTTGTTTGCAAACTCTACAGTAGGTGACAAACATGATGGTGGCCACCTTTCCCACGCAAACACAAATATGGTCAACTTTTCCAAAATTGTGGAACAAATTCAGTTTGTGAACTGAGGTCCTACCCTGTTCCCTATGTTGCAAGTATCAGTGTGGCCATCCTCGTTGGAGCATGATTATAGTTACGTGTGAAAATTAATCAGATTGTGAACATTTTATGTGTATATTTCACCATATCTCAGTTAACATCTTCATTTTTTTATTTTATAGAGAAAAAAACAATAAAATGATACAAGATTTCAAAACAAGACAGTAGGAGAGTAGCAACAGTTAATACATTGCATGTAGTTAGTTGTCTTCAAAGTAGTTGCTCAGATTATAAGATATTGGCATGAAAAATTAATTAAACAATGTAAGTACAACGCTTTCTTTTCAATGAACAAAAGAAATTAGTAGTACAATATCTTAACTATCATATGTATTCGTTTTTCCTCTTCCCCTTCTTCTTTTCTCCTTTTCCCCATCTTTGTTTCTCTTTCCTTTTAGACAGTTTCTTCTCATTTCACAGTATCTGTTGTACATTTTGTATCTTATTTATTCTTTCAGTTTCTTACACTAGAGAGACAATATGATGTTTATGCATGTGAGTCTGATTTATTTCACTTATGAGTATGGTCTCAAGTTGCATCTATTTATCTCTAAAAGATTCAAGTTCATCCTTCTTTATAGCTGAGTAGCACTCCACTATATAAAAATACCACATCTTTTTTTTATCCATTCTTTGGTTGATGGGCTTTTGGGTTGTTTCCATGATTTAGCTATGACAAATTGTGCTGCTATAAACATGAGTGCATGTATATCTTTGTGGTATGAGGTTTTTAATTCTTCTGGGAAGATACCCAGAAGGGGACTAGTTGGGTCGAATAGGACCTCTAATTCTAGCTTTTTGAGAAATTTCCATACTGATTTCCACAGTGGTTACACCACTCTGCCTTGGAGGAGGGTTCCTTTTTCCCCACGGTCCCTCCCCCCAGCATTTGTTATTGCTTGATTTCTTGATAGTAGCCATTCCTTCTGGACTGAGATGGAATCTCAGTGTTGTTTTAATTTGCATCTCTTAAATGACCAGTGATGTTGAACATTTTTTCATATATTTATTTGCCATATGTATTTCTTCATCTGAGAGGTGTGTATTTATCTCAGATGCCCATTTTTAGAATGGGTCTTTGAATCTGGGGCAAGATCTGAGTTTTTTCAGTTCTTTATATGTTCTAGATAGAAGTCCTTTGTCTGAGGGACAACTGGCTAAATAGTTTTTCCCTCTCTGTGGGTTGTCTTTTCACACTGATAGTGATTTCTTTTGATGTGCAAGAGTGTTTTAATAAGATGAAATACTAGTTGTTAATTCAATTAACAGTTTAAAAACTCATCAGAACCCAGGGTAATGTTTGCAGGGCTCTAAAAGAATAAAACAGCATTTTCTAATTTTTGTTACTGGGCCAATAGCAACTTCATTTACTTATCAACCCCTATTGGTATATATCCATGTTTCCTCATGGCTATTTTTTTCTGGTCCGAGAATTTAACCCAGGGCTTTTGAATGCAGCTCTAGTCCCTACAATCTCTTTCCCTTTTTATTCTGAGACAGGGTCTTGTTAATTTTCTTTCCTTCTTTTTGGTACCAGGGATTGAACTCACAACCTCACACTTGCCAGGCAGGTGCTTAAGCCGCAGAGCTAAATCCCTGGCCAGGGTCTTGTTAATGTTACGGATTGTCTAGTAGGCCTCCAATTTGTGATCCCGCCTATCTTCTCAGAGGGCTGGGATTATAGCAGGTGCCATCACCCTCAGCTTCCTCGTGGCTTTTGGATGCTCACGATGTCTCACTCTTCACACTTATCTCATTCACAATCCCTTTCCATGGAAGGCCTCAGAATGACTCCAATAATGGCAGTTAACACCACCTGAAATCAGAAAGAGGCAGAGAAAAGGTGCCTTGTGCCTAGCTCACTGACCTAGGTTGGTAGGAATCAGCAGAAGGGATGACAGGTTCCTGTGCCTTTACTTAGGCTGGAACAGGAATGAGTTTACAGTTTCCCCTGCTCTTAGAAGTCACTTGACAAACAGTCCTTGTATGGACACTGTCAGCTGATTGAGATCTGGTGGAGAAACATTTAACCAGGGGGGAGGCTCACAAGCAGTTTTCAACACAGAGCTCATGGGGAGACCCTGCTCCAGTGCAGGTTGAGCTCAGTACCATGGAAAGGGCTGATCCCACAGTCCAAGGGGACCTTGATGCACCCAGGTATGGTCCAAATGGCATTGCTTTCAGAGTATCTCTGACACGTTCTGGAATTTTCAGTCCCAGACTCTGCATTCTCACTTTCATAGACAGAAGAATCCTGGCCCTAGCTGGTCGCTGTCAAGGCCATGTCTGTGTCATTTCTTCTTGTCGCAGAGTACAGACTTCTCTTAGGCCAGGCGTGTCCCATAAGTACCCCCTAGGCTCGGATCTTCACAGATGTAGAAAGTTTGCTGCCTCTGCATGTCCGCCCCATTGAGTCTGGTGTCTTCACAGCCTGTGCTCCAAGGTGAGGGACCTGAGGGTGGGCTTCTGACAGCACTGCGTCCCTCCGCTCCACTGCTCCGTCTACTGAGATCAGGGACAGAAGCAGTTTGTGGTCCCTGCCTGTCTCTTTTGTGTACATGTGGCCCTTCTGGAAGTAACGTGGACCTGGATGGTGACTTCACAGTATTAAGTATCCGTGGGTCCTCACATGCTGTCTGGTTCTATTGCCCAGAAAATACATACAAATGAAAAACTGAATGTGGCCAGCAAATTCCTTTGGGAGGCAACACCAAGAGAGGGAGTCAAGCCTTCCTCATTTTTGGGTCTCTAGGTATGTTCTCTCCTATGTGACAGCCACTGGACTGATGAGTGTATGTATATTTAAATTAACTTTACATAAGTAAAGTCCAACACTGAGAACCTCCTTGTATAGCCACATTTCAAGAGATGGGTAGTTCCATGTTTGAAAATACAGGGAGGACATTCCCATCCTCACAGCGCACTCTGAGGGCCACTGTTCTCTTTTGATTCAGAGTCTGTTCATTAAACAGATTCCCTGGTGCTATGCATCTCAGTCAGAGTGCCAGGTTAATCCCTCTGGAGGTGAGCAGAGCAAGGGGAAAGTGATACAGTGATTTCTTCACCCCTCTCCCAGTTGGAGCCTTAACACCATTGGCAGTGTCTGTCAAAGGCTTCATATTCCGTGGACCCTGAGGGGGGTCCGAGAGCCCAGAGGAAGGGGCAAGGTGATCTTGTGCCATCCATTGGATTAGTGTTTCCCATTGCAGTATCAAAATACCTGAGGCTGGACACTTTATAAAGTATAGATGTGTTTAGCTAGTAGTTTGGAGACTCACTGGCGTGGTGCTGGCATCTGTTTAGCTTTGGCAAAGGCTCATTTGGCTGTATCCTAACATGATGGGATTGACCTTCATGGATGTGTGGTAAATGGGAAGCCTCAGTTGGTGAGACACGAAGCCAGAGGCACAGAGCCTGTTTGCTCTTTCGATAGGTTCGATTAATTCCCTCTCAAGGGAATTAATGAGGGTCTGAGGAAATTCTGTTAATACCTGCTGACTGTGGTGCCCCCAGGGACCAAATCACCTTTTACCAGACTACACCTTTTAATGATTTCAACACCTTACAACACGGCCACCAAGCCTCCAACACAGGGACACAAGCACCCTACATTGACCTAAACTTGTACAGAAGGCACGGGGAGCACTCTCCAAATAACATTCTTGTTGATGTTTGTGTCTCTGAAGTTTTGGAGGAAGTTATTCTGATTCCTGCAGTAGGAATGAAGACCCCAAGGACAGGAACTTTGCTAGGATCCAAGGTGTAAGGCTTCCTGGCAGGAGCTGGATCTATCCGCTGTTCTGGAAAATGAGAAGGGGGCACTAAATCGAGAGCAACAGGAAATTGGTTTTATTTTCATATTTTAATGACATAGGAGTAAGAATTAGAGTGGCCCCTGGCTTTGAGCACACTGTGTATAACCTTTGTCTTGCTAGTTACACCCAGTCTTCTCCCTCAGCCCTGCACTTTCCTGCTTCTACTTCTGCCATGAGTCACAGAACTTGTCTTTTGTTGGTTAGTATGACCTGGAAGTTTTGCATAAGAGATTTTGATGTGGTTTTGGGGTGTTGAGGAAAGGAATATGTTGGGCCAGGACCCCCTCACAGGTCCCTTGTGACCATGGGGCCAGCTCTTCATGTGTGTGCCAGGTGGTGACGAGAAGGCAGCTCTCTCCCTCTGCACTTCCAGGGGTCACAGCAGCACTTCCTGTTCTGGCCTCCCTGGCCACTCCTGGTTTGAAGCGGGGCTGGGTGAGTCTTCCTCTGGGCTTCTTGCACAGGTACTAGGTCCTCCTGGAGGAGAGTGATGGGAATTAGATCTTTTTCTTGCCCTTGTCCCTCACCCCCCATCCAATTCCCACATTCTGGGGCTAGTATAAAACCTGACTTTGCTTCCATTTGGGAAGCCCATGTCCAGCTGCCTTTTGAACCTAGAGAACATGAGGAAAGGGGCAGCACGCACTGTCCATCACAGTCCAGCTGGCCACATCTACAATGAGGAGCAGGATGGCCCTGTGGGAGCGGGGCCAGGAGAGCACTGCGCCTCAGTCCCGTCGCCTTCACCAGACAGTGCTGCCTGTTCTCCTCACCCTGGTCCCTGTCCTCAGACCTGCCAGGCGCCACCCCTCCCAATCCACATACTACTTGGTGCAGGTCCTGCAAGATCCCATTTATTCATGTGGACGTAAGTCCACAAGGTGCAGAATTCCCTTGCAGACGAGGGGGATTTAGACAAGTTTCTTTACCTCTAAACTTGTGTTCATACTCTGCGGCAACACAGGAAGTTTTTAGACTTCTGTGAAGAGCAAATGCTTCCCAGTACCTAAGGTCGAGCTTCACTTTCTATGTACGGTTTTGTTATCATTCTTTCCATCGGGATGCAACACAACTCCAGGCCAGGACAGGTGCTCCCGGGTTTGCATTCATTTGTCCATTGGTGAACTGATTAATTATCAGTTCTTTCCCCTTGTTTTTTCCCCCAGTGATTCCAAACTGGAAAACCATATGACAGTGGAGGTTGACAAGAAGAAAAGAAATGGGTAGGAAGAAGGACAGCAAAGAGACAGGTTGTATGAAGTAGAGAGATAGGGAAGGAAAAGTCATGGGGACAGTGGCTGTCATGAGGTAGTACAGTGCTGACAGGGCTGGGCAACAGCCCTAGAGATGCCAGGAGACCTATTCCCCAAGCAGAGAGGAAGTGACTGAGGCCCTGAGAGAGACACAAAGAGATAAGGAAGAACTGAATGCTGAGTCTGGGCTCTACCAGCACCAGGAGCAGCGGGGTCTCATGTTCTCACCTGGATTTTAACCCTCCTTCCTTTTCCCAAGATCACAGCATCACTGTCATTGCCCTGGTTCACACGGATGCCAGTTTTCCAGACTCTGAGGATCAGACACAGGGAGCAACAACTGGCACGTAGTCTTTTTCCTACCCGTGTCTTGTTTATCCTATTTGTTACCCATAAACTCTTCTTCGTGTTCATTCTTCATTCCCTCTTTCCCACGTCTACGCTTTCTGCACACCCTCCCAAGAGCCCATCCTCCCCACCAGTGTCTCCCCTGTGACCCAGCACCTTTGTCTGCATTGCAGATTCCCACACCAACACTGGTGAGGATGGACACCTGGGGTCCAGCGGCTCAGAGGACGTGGAGCTACCAGAGGGATGGGGAAGGGCGGCCCCTCCCTGCTCCTCCACTCCATAGTGACAGTTCACTATCTATGTGCTAAAAATAGTTTCATAAGAAAACTCTACTGCTCATGTTGGATGGTTTACTTTGTATATATTAAAGAATATTTCATGATATGTAATTAATGTTGGTTGTATTATTTTAAATAATAGTCCCAGATACCAGTTGCTTTGAAACTTCTTTGTGTAAAACACATCATAGCACAAAAAAAAACCCTAAACAAAAGTAGAAATGCGTGGATTGTAAAGCAGTTGACTTAGTGACCTCATCACCTCACATCCCTGTCATGTGCCATTTTGTCTGCAGGAGGCAGAACATGACACATGGTGGATTCTCCAGTCCCACAGATGTGCCTATGCTAGCCCAGATATGGGCTGGACTCAGGGGATGCATGTCCCATTGGATATTGACTCTTGACCTTAAAAGTCTTGGTGGTAGAGACCCTCGGTCAGTGATGGCAAACCTCTAAGAGACCAAGTGCCCGAACTACAACCTCAAACCTATTTATTTATCTCAAAGTGCCAACATTGCAGCTAAACCTGAATACTGAGGTTTTAGTTTAGAAAAACAACTCATGACTTGGCTTGTGTGCCAACAGAGAGGGCTCTGCATGCCCACTGGGGCACACACGCCATAGGTTTGCCACCACTGTCCTAAGTGTTTGGTGACCACTTCAGTTACCTTGCTCATTTTTATTCCAGCCACACCAGCTCCTCTAATGTGCCTAAAGCCAGACAGGTCTACACTTTCCTCATGGATGTTTCTCATCCAGTCAGGACTCTCCGGAGAGGGGAGAGTAACACCGGAGGAGGGGATGCAGAAAGCAGTGGAGTAGACCTTGCAGAGGTCAGTGCATTCAGGATGTTTCCTCCCATATCTAATTATGAGAAATTTTAAAGTTAAGAGAATGCTGGCATGAATGGATGACCATGAATTCACCACCTAGAATATTCCACTAGCATTGTATTGTACCATTAGCCCTCCACATCCATGGGTTCAACTAACCATGGATCAAAACTATTTCTTAAAACATTATATCTGTACTTAATACATTCAGACTTCCTCATACCCTAAACAATATAGTATAAGAACTATTTAGGTAGCATTCACATTGCTTTAAGTAATACACGATATGTGGAGATGATTTAAAGTATATAGGAGGATGTATGGAGGTTCTGTGAAAATACCAGGACATTTTACAGAAAGAACTCGAGCATCTGCAGATTTTGATATCCACAGGGGATCCCAGAACCCATCCCCCATGGGGAAGTGAAGGGTAACTTTAGCTGCTTTACCATGTCTCTCCAATGTATGTCAAAGTTAAGTTTCAGACATTGATATTAAACAAGCAGCATTTAAACAAATACTTCAGAATCATTCGTGCCTCTAACACTGCCCTGAGAATGCACTATGTGTGATCCAGGTGGACAAGGGAGCCCTGAAGCAGATGTGGAGGCGGGGATCTGTGCTCCTGAGGCCCATGGCCACCTTCGCATCTGAGCAGATCTCCAACACCTGGGGGAGAGGAGAGTGTGGGAGTCATCATGTGGTCCAAACCTCTGATTTTATGAAGAGGAAGCTGAGGCTTGTTTGGGGATAAGGATGCATATCCTAAGTCATTTAGTAAATCATCAAGGATTTCTTAAACACTAATTCCAGGGTTCTTACACAATCCTGTTTGATAATCCGACAAAGGTGATGGATGTTTCACCAGAAAAGTGCACATACAGAAGGGTTCACAGATCATTGAATCCATTTGTGTTACCCAAAGGCATGGTGGGCTGAGGTTGGACCCCTCAGCAGTAGCTTCTTCAAGATGCTGGGAGAAGAGAGGATCCTAATCTGGAGGCCTCTCAGGATGTGAGGTCACACTGTACCACCTTCCTGAAGAGCATGTGAAATGAGAGGGAATAGGAGAGAGGGAGAGAGAGACAGAACAAGAGAGGCAGAAGGGCTCACTTGGCCGGTAGCTGCCTGAAGGCCTAACCCTCGGCAGCCTCTAAATTGCTCCTGTTCTGTCAGATGCCAAAGCAAATATTCTAGATGAATGCTGGGAAATGAGAAAGTAAGTGGGCAGGAGACACCATCTCCAGTTGCATCCCCGTCAGTACTGAGCTCTCAAAAGCAAAGGCATCATCAATTCCACTCTTCCCCTCTCTCCTTCCTCACTTCCTGCCGGTGAATGTGTAGGTTCCCATGGTGAGCTGGCTTCCCAGAGGGAGAGGCACTGGTCTAATACTTGGAGACACGGTCCAAAGGGCAGAGCTGGAATAGCGGGGATTCTTGGGCAGCTCTAAGTGGACTCACAGAGTGAGGGGTTCAGGGCAGAAGGGTTCACCTACCTACGGAAATTATCCTGGTTGTACGTAGAGATTCAGTTGTAAAAGTGTTCATCACAGTGTTGTTTGTAATATCAATAAAGTGAAAAGAACCCAAATATCCACCCGTAGAGAATTAGCCAAATAAGTATAGGTACAAGGGAATATGAAACACTATCCTGGTAACTATTCACCCATTTATACTTATCTGCCTGTCTAATTTGCCTGTCTGTCCATCCATCCATCCATCCATCCAGTCTATCAAGAGATATACACATTTACCGGGCCTCTCAACAGACATTGAACTCAACACTGTAGTACTTAACAACTCTTTAAAAATTCTCATTCCTGTTTTCTCACATTCTTGCATTTTTCTTGATATTTATCCATGAATTATCCCCTTTCTATTTATACCCAAAAATCTTAAGAGCTTGCCTTTACTTCTCTTCTTCATTTCCTTCCACCTTTATTCTTTCTCATCTTACAGAAAAGAGAATTTTCTATCCTCTTTTATCCAGTTCTTTCTGTACCAAATTTTGCATCCTAAAAGTTCAGAAAACCAGATAGTGAAGACAGAATTCTTCTATCAGGGGAGAAGGAGGGAATACTGAATGGGCAACCCCAGAATAGCTTTAGCAGGTAGAGAGTCAAAAGATAAACAAACAAACCTGAACAGATGTTCAGATTTCTCCTCCATCTCACTTATACTGTAGAAGCTTTGCTATTTTTGAACAAAGTACAATACTTTCAGAAAATGTGTGCTGGTGGGCAGACCCATCACTGTGCTTGAGAGTTAGGAATTCTGTATTGTGAAGGACCCAGGGGTGATGTTTCTGAACCAAAGAAAGAATTCTGGAAAAATTCAGGGTCAGTTTCCCCATCACCACCTTTGACTTTCAGAAGAGTTCGTTCACATCTATCTAGCGAAGGTCTGGAAAATTTTGAGATGAGTTTCTATAGCCTGCTGAGTGTCCGTATCCAGCACTTCTCTCTTTAAATCTCCCTTTCCTAAGGTAAACCCACATGTGATTGTACCAACCACAGCTGTGAACATCTGGCCTTGGGTAGGTAATCAGAAGGTCCCCTAATTCTGAGCCCATTGCCAGTGGTGGGCTCATGAACCACGGTGGCATCAGAGTCCTCCTTGGGAGCTTCCTACTGGAGCTCTGGGAGAGATGGTTTTGCTACTGACATGGCCTAGCAGGGCCAGGTGAGGCCAGGGCTGCCGATGGCTGTTTCTATCACACAATGAAAGCCAAACATGAAAAAGATAGAAAGGCAGACTTACTTGACAGTATCTCACTGGAATTCCTGGATTTTCCTATATCTGATTCCCAGTCTCATTCTGGGATTTTCTATTTCAAGTTTTTGTTGGATCTAATTTGTCTTGAGTCTCTGTATCTGTCAATTTTCCAATTTCTGGGACACAACACAAGTGTAATTTAAAAGGGGGGAGTTTTGTTTTGGCTCAGGGTTTCAGTTCATGGTAAGATGGCTCCAAGGCAGAGTATCACAGAAGGACATGGAGGAGGAAAGCTGCACAATTCACGGTAAGCAGGAAGCAGAAAATCTTAGGAGAACAGGCCAGGGACAAAATGTAGTCCAAAAGGTAACACCTTCTTTACCCATTTCCTCTACCTAGGCCCCACCTCCTACGAGCCCACTGAGCTATGGGTTGGTGAGGTTAGCTTCCTTATCATCCAATAACTTCCCTGAGAGTCTCTGAATCCAGTCAAGTTGACCATCAAAATTACAGCCTATCACTTGCAGCTCAAAACAGTCATGTCTAATACTGGACCAGTATGCAGAGGTTGGCATTTTATTCAGAGAAGTTTGGCTTCTCTGATCCATACTGTCATCCTCCACCTCCCTGGTGGCAAGACTTCATTTCACTTCAATTCAATTCAGTTTCACTGTATGTGTTTTCACCAACTATTCAATTAGATTCAGTGTAATTAAGTTCATCTAGTTTATTTTGAGCAACTACTATGTACAGGACATTTCCCCAAATTCTAGGAATGCAATAGTGAATATGTACTGTTATGGCTCATATCTAGATGACCCTCCACAGCCTCATGCAGTCACAGGTAGGGCTTTTTAGGAGGTATGTGGACCTAAAATGAATGATGCTGGGATTAAGGGTATGTCATTACTAAATTAGTTCGGTGACTGGCTTAGCATAGTTCTGGATGAGGATAATGGGAAGACCCACCCTGGGTGTGGGTGGTACCACCTAAAAGGTGGGTAGCCTGTAAGGAATAAAAGAGAGAGGCAGGCAGGCTGCTGCTTATGGCTGGCTGCTGGCTGCCTGCCCTGCCACACCATGTACTGTTTCCCCTCCTCAATGCGCCTCTGCTCTGCCATCCTGTCTTGGGGCCAGCTATAATTGGTGAGCTGAAATAAACCTTTATTTGTGGTATTGAACATTTTGCCTCAGCAATGAGAAAAATAACTAAGACATATATCTATCTTTATTCTGAAGGAATTGAAAGTGACTTAAAAACAGCCCACAAGTAATGGGATAAATGTTCTGATGTACCAAGTGCTTTGGGACCACAGAGAATGTTAGACCCTTATAATTCAG
>PVJX010020286.1:0-33575 GCA_004027295.1 Dolichotis patagonum | reverse complement strand
CCTTGCTCTAGAAACCTAGGGGGTTGGGTGCGCTGTGACTCAATCTGATGCTCAGGAGAGATTCTCCACTTTACTAAGACCTGTTATTGAGACTTCTGGCAACATTGGATATTCTGAGTCATGAGACTGCAGTGCCGGGCCAATTGCTTCAGAGCCAGAACATGTTACAAAGGCCTCCCTTGTTCTGGGTGCAGCTCAAAACTGGAAATCTTTCATATCACCCAATAAATGAGTTGAGCAATATTTTTCATTGTGGTATATGTCCTCTTCAAAATATAGCAGAGATTTTTCCAAATATAGTATGTGCTTCTTTTTTTTAGTAGAAGTACAGGATGATATTATTTTGTAGGTAATATCCCAAAATGTAGATCAGCAGTAAGTTCTGCAGAAGGTCAAGGTTATAAAAATCCCTTACTCTTGTAATGGAGAAAAGAAAATTAGCAAACTATGACAAAACTATGCATACACTTTGAAATTTATTGTAAGTGAATGGAAACCACTTTTGATCCTCCTTAGTGACTGCTGAAAGAAGGCATATGCCCTATTGAAAGCTGTGTCAAAATTTTAAAGGGCGTTTTAGTCTGTTCTCATGAAAATTCCACCTCCAGTACATTGACTGATTGACTCAAGTGTCATCTCCCATAATCTGTCTGCTTTTCACAAGGGCCAGATTTTGAATTAAATGGAGATGCAATGAGGATTCCCACTTCTGTTTTCCTTACATCTTTTAGAGAGATACTAACATCAGATATTTTAGCTAGGATATACTGTGATTTATCATTTACTATCTTGGTGGAGCTGGGGACAGTATCATACTTTCAGTATCTTAACTTTTTCCTTTTCAGTCTTAATGTAATGAGATTTTCCCAAACATTTCTCCATATATTCATGCTGATTGTGCTTCAAAAAAAATCAGAGGGTAAAATTGTAGACCTATTCTAGAGTACGATGAACCTCAGCCACTCCATTTCCTTCTTGCCATATGCCACCTATAACAGAGAGATCTGGGGGGTATTTCACATCTCATTATTGAACAGCTCTTTCAAAATCTGACTATTCTCCTCCCTCGCTGTATGATTACTTTAAAAAATAAGTTCTTTTAGGGAAGCATTAGGGCAATTGTGATTGCATATATCTGTATCACAGAGACTTTTTTCAAAATATGTAGATTTCCTTCTAATTAGTACACTAGACTTCAAGAACTAGCTCATATGTAGTAAGAGGGCAGAGCCTTCTAGTTTATAGTTGTATTGGCTAACATCAGGGTTTTCACCTATTCTCAGTGTTTTTAGTTTTATAACTCATGCAGTAATCTCCTTGCTTGTCCATTTATCTTAAACCTTGGAAATCCATAATCTTTTGCCAGACATATCTGTAAGCTCCACTGTTTTCCACTACAATGATAATGTTTGTTTCATCTAAGTACTGAAGTACTGCTATACCGTCTCTGAAATTCTGGAGTCTTACATTTCTGTTCCCATTAGGGTTTGTGGATCCATAGCACCTCTGAGCAGGGAAGATGCTACTCTCACTGGCTAATTCCTTCTTACTTTAGTGAAGGGAGTATTGGGAATATAATCAACTGGCAGATTTGTTTGAGGGTTCTGAAATAAAAAGCCCACTCTAATAGAGTCCCCTTCTCAGCACTATTTGGTTTCTTCTCTAACCTGATTCAGAAATTGTGAAATTTCCACCTTGTGTTCAGTAGGCCTTCAGTGTTTCCAAACTTCATGTGTCATTTGAACAACATATCAGGATAGGGTGCAGGCACTGTTGCTAACATGTTAAATCATGAATCAAAGATAAGGATTCCCTTATCCTTTCCTTCAGCTTTATAATCCATCCTTCATGGTCTACCTATGTTTAGGCTCTAATCCCAAACATGTTCTTCCAGTTCCTGCCAGTGTAACGTTAGTAGCCAAGACAAAAGCTTGATGAACAACTCCTTCATGCACTAGGCAAGAAGGGTTAGTTTTAATTGGGGTATACCGAGGCTGTACTTCAAGTAATGACTTTTCCTTAAATAATTAAGGGTGCCAGAGAATAGCTTGAGAAGATAACTCTCATTCTGCAAAGGACTTAGCAACCTCTTAGCAATGTATGACAAATCTCCCCCAAACCTACTAGCTTAGAGAAATTAACAGTTATTTTCTCAAGTGATTCTGTGAGGCAAAAATCTTAGAGCAGCTTAACTAGTCAGGTTGTAGCTCATGATTTTGTATGTTGTTGTAGGTAAGACATTGGCTAGAACTACAATATCTGAAGCCTTACCTGATACTGGAGGAATCAGTTCTACATAGCTCCTTCACACAGATGCTGGCTGGAAATCTCAGTTCTTGCCAATTATGACATCTCCATTAGGCTGATTAGATGTTGTGGAAACATGGCAGGTATCTTCCACCTGTGTGGGTAACAAGAAAGTGAGGAGAAAGCCATGATACTTCTTATGACTAGCCTTAGAAGACATACAGTGTTACTTATGCCATATTCCATTGTTAGACATGAGTTTGACCTTCCCCAACTCAAGAAGTAGGGCTTAAAGCTCTTCCTTTTACAGAGAAAAATATAAAATAACATATGGACTTATTTTAAAACCACCAGGTAGGATCTTGATTATGTCTTATACATGCTTGTAAAAATGTCATATGTACTAGCATTTTGCTAGTACATAAAGAATGCTCAATCTTTGTTGAATGAGTTAATGAAAAAAATGAATGTGTTAGCAGATAGATAGACTTAACACCAAATAGTAAATCTAAGAACTCTAAAACCTATGATTGGAATTCTGTACTTCATAATGTTTGTAAATATTGTTGAAATATGTAATATTAATTTATATATTACTTGATATCTAATTGAGATAATGTCTTTTTTATTTCAAATATAAAAATCTCTCTATGGTACTATGCTTTAGCTTGTAATTGTCATAGGGTTCTTTATACAACATAGGAAAAATGTTAGATCAATCATAAAAATGTGCAGTTTCTACCTTAGTAATGATCTGAGTTGCATGTGTAATGTAAATGTATTTGTAAGCTTTCCAGTATGCTCTATAGTCACATTGGTGGGTAGCACAGATTTCATTTCATATCGAGTTTGTCTACTGTCTTGGCATCCACTGTCTATATGACAAAAAGGGAGAAAAAAACTAAAAACTAAAGCACTACAACTGTAAAAAAAAAATGCCCTGAGCTTTAGATTTGTCATTCCTTAAAAATCAAATCAAATTTATTTTCTATTTAACAAATATTTCTGCAGAAATTTGAAGGTGAAAAAATGCTAAGAGGTAAGCCTGATTAATATGCCCACCCTTAAAAAACACAGTGAGACATTCTCTGAGAAAGCAAAGAAACAGAAAACTAAAATGTATTTACAGCATTGGTCTCTAACCTATTTATTCATTTGTTTGTTTGTAGTACTAGGGATTGAGCCCAGGCTACATACCTTGTTTTTATTTATTTTTTATTTTGGGACAGAATCTTGATAAATTATTCAAGCTGGGCTTGAACTCATGATCCTCCTTCTTCAGCTGTCCAGAATCCTAAGATGACAAGCACATGCCACCACCTGTGGTCATCTGGTCTCTTAATCGATCATAAGGATGTTCGAAAGCTTTATTCTACTCAGCTTCCTGGATAACTCGTGAGTGCTACTTGAATATTCATTTAACTTTTGATTTCATTAATAGATTTTTTTTCTACAAATTTAACTTAATTGTAGATCCCAAAATAGTGATACAGTCTTATTTCGGTTTCGACTTTTTCTTTTACTTCCTTCCCGAAAGGAGAACTAAAAAGCTGGCAATTGATAAAATCATTTAAAATTTAAGGAAAATTAAAGCAGCCTTAGATACTTTGTTTCAGATAGTACACTTGGGTCAGGTACCACAGTCCTGAAAATTAGTTGATATACTGAAAGACTGAATGCAAGGTTTAATGGCTCAAACTGTTCCTTCAAAAAAAATTTCTTTTAAAAAGAATCTGTAATAATTTGGTTTCCCATGAACTCTTTAGTGTTCTACAGGCTTTTCTTTCTTTCCCTTGTATTATAATCTACATGACACAATTATTTGTGTATTTTCTTTCCCCCATATACAGTCGAGAGAACAGTATAGTGAAAAAGTGTACACATTTTTTCATTTACTCAAGGTTTTCTTTTTTTTTTTTTTAAACTTCCAGTATTACTGGTATATTATGAAAGACTATGACTTGGAAACATCCAAAACATGATGCTCAGGACAAGCTACAGAAGGAAGGTTGAGAGAGTCCATATTCTTCCGGGTCACGACCTTCCCAGCAGCCCCTGAGCTCACTAACCCGGAAGTGCTCTGAACCAGTAACTTCTCCATTTTAGGGAGAAGATTACAAAGGTGTGCTTGACTCAATTATGGACCACCAATGATTGACTCACACTCCAGCCCCTCACCATTTTCCAGAAGGTTGGAGAAGAACTGAAAATTCTAACCTTTTAATTACACAGTTTTATCTCTGGCTTCCAGCCCTACCCCCTAGCATCCTCCAGTCCTCAACCAGCTTGCTAGTATACAGAATAATGCATTTCATCAGTGATTACAAGGGTTATAGGGGCATTGTGCCAGGAAGCAGAGCCAGAGAACAAAGACTTTTTTTGTTAATTTTTTTCATAATTTTATTTTTTATTGTGGAATTTCCATATAACATGTTTTGACCATGTCCATCCTTCCTGTTATTCTTCCTTATATTCTCCTCCTCTATCCTCTTCTTTTTGTCTAATTATCTCCCTTCAACTTTTATATCATCTTTTTCTCTAGACTCCATATATAAGGGAAAACATGTGATATATGCCTGAGTTTGCCTTATTTTACTTAATGTGAGATTTTCAGTTCCATCCATTTTCCTGCAAGTGACATGACATCTTTCTTTATGGCTGAATAATGTATTCCACATTTTATTTGTCCACTCCTCTATTGATGGGTACCTTTGGCAATTTTTTTCTTATAATTTTTAGAGATTTGTAATTCTTTTGAGAACTGTTCAGTTCATTTGTCTATTAATTTGATTACATCATTCTTAAAGTATTAAATTTTTTGAGTTTTTTTTAATGTATTCTTGATATTAGTCTTTTTTCAGAAGAATAACTAGGAAAAATTTCTCTACATTCTGTAGGTTGTTTCTTCACTCTATTGTTTCTTTTGCTGTGTGGAATCTCCTTAATTTGAAGATGTGAATATGTTCATTTATTCTATTTTGTGAGTCATTGGATGCTATTTAGGCAACTTCTGCCAGTGCCCAAGTCTGGAAGATTTTCTTCTGTTTTCTTTTAGCAGATTTAAAGTTCTAAGCATTACATTTGTATCTCTGATCCATTTTGAGTTGACTTCTGGTTTTATTTTTTAATTTTCATATTTATTAGGACATGTTTGCAGTGTGTAATGATTATATTATGGGAGTTTGGTGCATTTACAAAACACATTTTAATTTTTTATATCCCCTTCCTCTCCTCTTAATCCATCCCTTAATATCCTTCCCCTTTGTAAAAGTTCTTGTTTCCTATTATCTATCTTGTATTTTGTTTTTCAATTTACTTAAACTTTGAATTTGTTGTATAAGAGAAAACATTGATGTTCAAGCTTTTGCATCTCATTGATTTCACTTAATTTTATGGTCTCAGGGTGTCATTCTTATAAATGACTCAAATTTATCATCCTTTGTAATAGCATAATACTTTATTGTTTGTATATGCTGCATTTTCTTTATGTGTTCATTTTCTGATAAATGTATAAGCTACTTCCAAGATTTAGTTAGTATAAGTTGTGTTGCTATAAACGTGGGTGTGTGTATATCATTCACTGGATTATGATGTCCTTAACTCTTTAGGGAAAATACTTCAAAGGGCAATAGCTGGATTGAATGGGATTCCTATTTTTAGTTTTTAAGGAATCTTCATATTGGCTTGATTTTTGTATAATATGAAAGATAAGGTTCTAGATTCAATATTTTACATGCATATGGATATTCAGTTTTCCCTGCACTATTTGTTAACAAGACTGCCTTTTCTCCAGCATTTGTTTTAGTAACTTTGTTTAGAATTAGATGGCTGCATGGGAATATTTCTGGACCCACTATTCTATTCTACTGGTCTCCAAGTATGTTTTTTCCAGTATCATGCTGTTTTGATATTATGATTCTATAGTATATTTTAAAGCCAGATATTATAATACTTCCAGAATTGCTCTTTTTGCCCAGGCTTATTTTGGCTAAGTCTGTTGTGATTTCATATGAATTTTGAGATTGTTTCTTCAAAAGAAACAAGATCTTTGAAAAATGTTATTTTGATGAAATTTGTATTGAATCTGTGTATAAATTTAGCAATCTGGTCATTTTAACAACACTGATTCTGCCAATGGGTAATAGGAGAGGTCTTTCCACATTCTAGTGTGTCCTTTGATTTCTTTAACGACTTGTGATTACCTCATAGAGGTAATTAGGTTTATTCCCTTTTTTGTTTTTCCTTTTGAACTATTGTGCATGCAATTATTTTTATTTCTTTCTTAGGAGATTCATTATTATAAAAAGCTACTGAGTTTTGTATGTTGATTTTTGTATTCTACTTTTCTGAGTTTATTTACTGGTTATAGTAGTTTTTTGAGGAACTTCTAGATTGTAGAAGAGGAACTTCTCTAGAGGAACTTCTTAATTGTAGAATCGTATCTGTAAAGAAGGATAATCTGACTTTCTTTTTTCCTATTTAATCTTTTATTTGTTATTTTGCCTAATTAAGCAAAAATTTCAAGTACTGTGTTAAATAAGGAAAAACATTGTGTTTCCTTCCTCACTTTAGAATAAATGCTGCCAGTTTTGTCTCATTTCCTAGGACTGAGTTTGTCATATACTATACAGCATTGATTGGGTTTAGGCATGACTCTTATGTACCTAGTATGCTCAAGGCTTTTATCATGAAGAAATGTTGGATTTTGTCAAAAGCTCTTTTTCTGCATTGATTGAGACATTTATGTTATGTTTAGTTTTGATTCTACTTATGTGTTATATTACCTTTATTGATTTGACTATGTTGAATAATCCTTAGATCCATAGAATGAAACCAGATTGATCCCAGTGTATGATCTTTTAAATGTGTTGTTGAATTCTGTTTCCAAGTATCATGATGAGGACTTTTGCATCTATGTTCATGAAGAATATTGGCATTCTTTCTTTGGTTGTTTCCTCATTATGACACTGGTAGAATAGAATGTTGGTAAGGATGGTGGTGGTTGAGACAGGGTCTTGCTATGGAGATCAGGCTGGTTTTGAACTCATTATATAGCCTAGGGTGACCTTGAATGCACAGTAGTCCTTCTGCCTCAGCCTCCTGAGTACTGACTAGGATTACATGCATCACAGAATATTTGGAAACATTTCTTTCCTTTTAGTTTAAAGAGCATTGTTATTAGTTCTTTAAAAATCTAAATGAATCATCTGGTCCTTAGCTTTTCTTTCTTGAGAGACTCTACGATTGCTTTAAACTCATTGTTTATTGCTGATATAGTTAGGTTTTTTGGAAACCTCTTGGCTCAATTTTGGGAGGTCATATGTTTCTGGAAATTTATCCAGAAGTTTATCTATTTCTTCTAGATTCTCCAGTTTATTCAAATATGCTTCAAAATCTCTAGTGATCTTAATTTCAATGCTATCTGTTGTAATATCTTTTTATTTCTGTTTTTACTAGTTTGAGTCTTCTTTCTTTTGGTTAATTTAACTAAAAGTTTATCCACCTTGTTTTTCTTCTCAGAAGTAACTTGTATTTTCATTGACCCTTTGTGGCACTCTTTTAGTTTCTGTTTCATTAACTTCAGCTTTAATATTCATATGTCTTTACTTGTGCTTATTTTGGTTCTTGTTTTTCCTAAGATGGATCATTAGGTTATTTATCTCAGATCTCTGGTATGTTCCCCAAGTTTTTATTTCTATATGTGTGCAGTACATGGTAAATGCAGTCATCATGAGGAATTGGTATGAATATACACATCTCATCTTGATCCTTTTTATTCCTCTTTCCCCTCCTCTTTCTCCATTTCCTGTATTCCCAGATCCCCTTCCTATATTTTCAGAGATCCATCTCTTTGATTCATTGATTTTTGTATTGTTTTTAAATCTCAGTTTCTCTTCTGAGCTTTATATAATGTCATTCCTACTTTGAGTTTCAAATTTGGCTTGTTCTTGTCTTTCTAGGATCTTGAACTATATTATTAGATCACTCTGCTTTCTCTCTGTGTGTATACAGCTATAAACTTCTCTCTTAGAACTGGTTTCCTAGCGTTCCATAGGATTTGGAATGTTGTGCTTCCATTGTCCATTGATCCTAGGGATTCTTTTTATTCCCCTATCCACTGATTATTCACGAGTTTATTCATTTAATTTCTCTGTGTTTGTGCAGTTTCTGTGGCATCTCTTGCTGTCAATTTCTAGCTGTATCCACTATAATTCAATATTACACAGGAGACTATTTCAGTTCTTTTGTGTTTATGCATGTTTACAGCCTAAGATCTGGTCTATTTTGGTAATAATTCCATGTGCGGCTGAGAAAAATGTGTACTCTGTTTTTGAATAAAACACACTGTAGATGTCTAAGTCCTTTTCTTTGATGGCATACTTTAACACTGATGTGTCTTGGTGTTTTTGTCTGATTGACCTTTCTGTGACAGTGGTGTTGAGGTCCCCCACTATGTTTGCATTGGTGACTGTCTATTTGAGTAGCTTTTGTTTAGTGAAATTGGGTGTGCATTTGGTGTATGGATACTTATAATAGTTGTTATCTCTTTCTGTTGAATTGCTCCTGTTGTTGGTATGTCACTTCCTAGTCTCTTCTGATCAGTTTTGCCTTGCAGTCTGATGTATGTAAAAATAAGATAGCCACTCCTGCTGTTTTCAGGCTCTGGTTGAAGGGGAACATAGTTTTTCTTGCTTGCATTTTCAGTCTATTTTTTTTTTTTTTGGATGAAGTGTCTCCTGTAGGCTTTATATAGTTGCATTTTTAAATGTAAACTGCTTTTATGTCTTTTGATTATGGGATTCAGACTATTCACATTGCGAGTTATAACTCTTGTAATCCCATCACTGCATTGTTTTCTCAGTGCTGATTCCTTTTCTCCTTTTGTTTAATCGATCTCTTGGTTAGATGTATACTTCTCCTTGAGTTTATTGGTGTTGCTGGCATCCCCATCTCTGACTAGTATTCCCTTAGGTATTTTCTATAATGCTGGTGTTCATGTATGTTTTTAAAGGATTTCTTTGTTGTGGAAAGTTTTTACCTCTTCATCAATTTTGATGGATAATTTTGAAAGATATAAAAGTATAGACTGATATTGTTTTAGGGCTCAAAAACCTTTACTCTAGGATCTCCTAACTTAAGACAGACTTGCCTTTATGGATTACTGGTTTTTCTCTAATAGCATTAGTATTTTCTCTTTGTGTTGAATTTCTGAAATTTTGACTATGATGTGTCATGGAGAGGTTTTATTCTATTCATGGCTATTTGGGGTTCTGTATGCCTCTTATACTTAAATATTGATTTCTTTCCCTAGATTTGGAAAATTTTCTGCTAAGATTTAAGTGAATAAATCTTTTATATCCTTTGAATTTAGCCTTCTTATTTTTCCTTTTTTTTATATAATTCATGTTTTCTTTTTGAATCAGCTATTGAATTCAGGTTCTATGATGTCATCTCATTTTTAGGGTATCATTGAGTTTTTATCTAACACATGCACCTTGTATTCTGTATTTATATCTATATAATCTGAGAAATATGCCAAGACATCGTTACTAAATGGTACCTCCTGTCAAGGGACAAAGTCATCTTTGACTTAACTCTAAATTCCTAGGAACAACCAGGTCAGAGTATTCTTCTGGGCTCTGCAGTAAAGTCAGGTTCCCATTTAAAACACACACAATGCTTTTCACATTCAACATGCCAAAAAGCATATTATTTGTACTTTCACTTACTGGTTTTTATGTTTCTGATCTTTATTTTTTAAATATACAATATTGGAGAATTTATTTATAAAAAGTGAATCATGCCTACAGACAGATATGTCTTATCCAACAATCAAAATCAACTCGTAGGATAGTAAAGATGGACCACAGTTCCTCACTATTGGTTTCCACATTTTCTCAGTACTTCTGATCCCACTTGTACTTTTTTTTGTACAGTTTCTTTTTTATTCATATGTATTTGCCATTCATATTGATCACGTTCACCATAGGTGATTTGTACCTGTACAGTATGTCTTCTTTTTTTCTCCATTGCCCTTCCATCCCTTGCCCTCATTGAAAAAAGCTTTGTTCCCATCCTTTCCTTTCCATTCTGTGTTTTTCTCTTCATCCTGCCTCCATTTCTCTTTCCAATATCTATACTCCATTATGTTTACCCTTCAAATGCCTCATACAAGAGAAACATTGTGCTATTTAAACTTGTGTTTCCAATTTATTTCACTTAAGATTATGATCTCAGTATGCATCCATTTTCCTACAAATGACTCAAGTTTGTCCTTCATAGCAGAGTGATATCCATTACATATAAATATCACATTTTCTTTATCTATTCATCTGTTGATGGATATATGTGCTATTTTTAAAATACAGTGATTTTTTAATTGCAATGCTATGACATGGGTATGCATGTATCACTGTGATATGATGCTTTTAACCTTTTGGAGTGATATTGAGAAGAGGAACAGCTGGGTCAAAACCTCCAGTTTTAGATTTTTTTAGAAAATTGCATACTAATTTCTAGAGTGGTTGTACCAGTTTGCACTCTCACCAGCATTGAAGAAGGGTTCCTTTTTCCTCACAGCCTCACCAGCATTTGTTATTGGTTGATTTCTTGATGATAGACACTCTTTCCGGAGTGAGATGGAATCTGTGTTTTAATTTGCTTTTCTTGAATGACCAGTGATGTTGAATATTTTTTCATATGTTTATTTTCTGTTTGTATCTGATGAACATCTGTTCATTTCAGGTGCCCATTTTTGGACTGAGTCTTTTAAATATTTTTCTGAGTTCTTTATATATTATAAATGTTAGTTCTTTGTCTGAGGAGTAGCTATTAAAATTTTCCTCCCATTCTAAGGATTGTCCCATCACTCTGTTGGTTTTTTGTTTGTTTGTTTGTTTTCTGTATATAAGTTTTTGAATTTGACATGATCGCTGTATTGGTTGTGCCTGTCCAAAAACAGATATTTTCTGATATCCTCTTCAATCTTCTTTTTCAAAGTATTGTAATTTTCAATGCATAGGCCTTTCACTTCCTTTGCTAGATTGATAGCTAGGTGTTTCATTTTTATTGATGCTGTTGTGAAGAGTGTGGTTTCCCTAATTTATGTAAGTTAATTTGTTATTCATGTTATTGAATAACAAATTCATGTTAACAGGAATGCTATTGATTTTTGAATGTTGCCTTTGTATCCTGCTATACTGCCAAATTTGAATGTTGATTCTAGTAGTCTTTGGTGGATTTTTTGGGGTCTTCTATGTAGAGTAGCATGTCATCAGCAGATAATGATAATTTAACATCTTCCTTTCCTATTCATATTACATTTATTTCTTTCTCTTATCTAATTGCTCTAGCTAATGTTTCCAGAACTATATTGGGCAGGAGTTGTGATGGTGGGCATCCTTGTCTTGTTCCTGATTTTAAGATGAAAACTTTCAGTTTTTGTCCATTTAGTATGATGTCGACTGTTGGTCAGTCATAGATGCCTTTTATCAGATTAAGATAAAGACCTGCTATTCCAGTTTTCTGTCAGGATTTTATTATGCATGACTATTGCACTTTATCAAATGCTTTTTCTGTAAGTATTGTGATGATTATGTGGTATTTGTTCTTTGTTCTGTTGATGTGGTATATTACATTTACTGATTTCCTTACATTGAACCATCCTTCCCCTGGGTCAATCATACTTGGTCAAGGTGTGTAATCTTATAATTTGTTGCAGTCTGTCTGACAGTATGCTTCTGTTTTATATTTTAGAAATCTATCACAGAATTTATCACATATCACAGAATTTGACTTATGCCTTAATGAACTCTATGTCAACTATCTCTTGAAAGGTTTAAAAAACCAAATAACATAGCAGAGAGAGTAAGCAGGATATGTTAGTTGCTCTTATTTTTTTAAAAAAAAACTTTTGCCTTTCTTTTGTTTTGTTTCTTGGTATAGCATTAAATTTTTAATTTGCTATTTCATTTTAAGTAAAAACAATTACAGCTTAAAAATATTGCCACGAATATCCTCACTCACCATTATATAATAATTTAATGCAAATATAATGGCATTTCGGTTGTGTGCATAATCACAAAATGTACGTAATCTCTATTTTTCAACTTGCACATGCATCAGCCCTTAGAATAATGAAGTGGTGTATAAAATTGAATGTTTTCATTTTACTTCTTGATGCACATGCTTTCTATGTTTTGTTTACTAATGAGTAAGAAGACACTAAAAGGAAAAAGAACTCTGGGTTGTATTATCTTTTCTTCTGTGTTATTTTCAACATATGTCATTGGCTGAGACATGGAAGTAAATACAAATAAGAACAAATATGGATGGCTCCTTGGTAGTTAATATTTCTTAGATGGGAGGGCCTGCTTTCTGCATTTAGATGTGCAGGTATAATTTTACTAAACTATGCCTCCTCTTCAGAGACAGACATGGGTGTGTTAGACACCTTTTTACTACCCTATGAAATGTTCGAGACAATTTATAAAGAGTTCACACTCTAAAGGTCCCAGGCCGAGCCTGGCACCCTATTCATTTGCCCTCTGGTATTGATGGCACATCATGGTAGCAGCATATGGTGCAGTGTACTGCTCACTTCATGAGGCAGGATGCAGAGAGGGATGAGACCAGGGCCCCACCATCCTCTTCAAGAGCATGTGCCAGTGACCTGAGGACCTTCCACTAGCCCTCACCACTTGGAGATCTACAATGCCTCCCAATAACATCATCCTGGCCCTTTCATATGGATATTTGGGGGACACTTACATCAGAGCAGTGGCCCTGCCAGCGCTCTCATTCAATTATAGACATAAAAATTTACCTGGTACTCACACTGAGTGCTGACAAATGTTCATCTACTGAAAACCCACTGGAATTGTGTGCTCATGGTTAACATTATCTAGAATCAGGGTATAGACAACAGGAATATCTATGTCATATCCTCTTCTCACTTTTCTGTTCTGCATACCGTTAGACTGCATTTACAAAATACAAGTTCAAAGATCACCAAAAATGTCAATAAGGCTATGGCAAAACATTCAACCAAGCACAGGCCCTTCTGAGCATGGGCCCTGGGACACTGCAGACGTTGTACACCCATCAGCCCATCCATGGTCACCAGTTTCCACAGTGAGATTGACAAGGGCGACTACTGACCCAAATTTAATGAGATGTGATATAAAACTTTGCCTAAAACCCAACCCATCATGTCCGTAAAAACCACCAGGTTGCTAAAGAATATCTTTTAGCAGATAAAACAATTTTCAACAACTTTTTAGAAGTAATTACTTTGGTTTAAATTCAAATGGCATGAAAGTAAAACATTGGTTAATTTTGTTTGTTTGCAGATATTTATGTCTAGGAGCTTTACCAAACTTTTGGACTATAGTCAGACAAGAGCTGTGTTTGGGCTGACTCCCAGTTCAGAACACCATGGACCCATGACCAAATTTGAAGGTCAAGGACTAGGGGCTCTTTCGCTCCTTTGAGCTATTAGAACTGAGAATAAAAGGTCCCAGTGACCTCAGCATTGAGGAGGAAAAACTGAAAGTCCATTGATTTGTATCACTTCATCTGCAACTACTTTGAGCTTTCACAAGGGAAATCCATTAGATTTTAGGGTAGAAGAAAATTCATTCTGTGTAGAAGTTGATGTTTTTAAACCTCTGATTAAATATAAATAAGCTAAAGTTTGGAAGTTAGGGGCAAAGCAGGAATTAAATGATGTAGTGGGAATCTGGCCAAAGAACTATATGGAGAATAATAGATAATTATCAACTTCTGTGATCTACAAATAACCTTAGATCTAATGCCAGTCCTATGAGAACCATACCATCTTGCAAAACACCATTAGTGTTTGTGATTAATGCCTTTGAGTTATTTAGTCACTTTCTTTCATTTGGCCTAGAACTAGTAGGATAATGACTAAAGTATTCCCAATATCTGTAGATGACAGAGATGTATCATGCAGTTTATGACTGGTGATACCAAAATTAAGACAGATAAGGATGCTTTATACAAAAGGCACTAACTTACACAAGAACAAAGACAAGAATAAATCATGAGTTTTCATCCCTTCAAAGTCATATTCACCATTCAACTACATTTTGGTGTGTACTTTAGGTGATTTTTTCCTGTGGTCTTAAATGGAGTTTTACAAGGTCTGTGGAGTTTTTGCATGCTGTTACATATGTTTTTGTACTGCTGATGTTCAGTTTTGCATGTGTTTTATTCCCCTGGTAGTCTTGAAAGTAGGACAAGAATTATTTAAAGGAGAAAAGAGATCATTATTTCAATTTAAGAGTCTCAATAGAGGGGGAGAAACTTGGAAAATGTAGAGTTCTATATTCCTAGTAAGTGTGACTCGAAAGCCACCCTTGGTTTTACACTATCTCTATCAATAGTTTTATTTCTCCCTAGCATTTTTTCAGACTTGCACAGCAGCTAATCCTCATAAAGGAAAAACCACACATGAATTTTAAGTTCCAACACTTTGGCTAAAATTCCTGTAGGACAAAATCTTCCTTCTCTGCACGACCACATTAAATTGACTACATGGAATAGAATCAGTTTTGTCCCTCCAATACTCACATTTGGATAGAGTCCAAATAATAACTAAGAAATGTACGAAAATAATGTGTAATCAGATGTAGATTACGTGAAATATGCTTTTATGGACTTTTGAAATAACACTCCATGGATGGGAGTCTTTATGGCAGGGAGAGAAACTTTATGCATGGCTAACTTTGCAACATATCTAATTCTAGGAAATTTCAAGGTATATAAGATGTATACATCTATATTTGTAAAACATTACAGAGAAACAGTAAGGAGGACAAAATTATGTCCTTAATTTTTTGGTAAGAGTGGCCAGTTTCTCTCCCAAATCCTTTTTTAACAAGTACTGGAAGAAATAGACAAAGGCTTATGGAAAAATGTCCTGCTTAAGGCATCAACCTCTGAAATATTTAAGTCTGAAAAGCCATAGATTTTACATTCTTGGCCTTGAAGCCCTAGGGTACTTCAGAGACCATACTGAAGAATACCGGAAAAGTCTGCCAACCCTCTCCCTACCCAGCTAGATTAGCTCTTCCTTTTGCCTGTCTTACCTGGGAAGCTACATAAATTTTGTTTAGACAAAAAAGTTCTGATGCTAAGAAAAAGCCTGAAAACTCCTGATATGTTACATTACTTTATGTTTGTAAGTACCAAAACAGAGACATGACATTGTGTTTTAAATGAGTCTTGAAGACTCAAGAATCCCTCCAAAGTAGTATTTCTACCACACGTACAATTGTGATGCATGAAAAGTTACTTTCAATTTTCATGTACCACTTCTTCCTTTTAATCTCGATTGGCTTATGTCTTCTTTTGGGTAGTAAGTTAGACGCTGCCTGTTGCCTGTGTGGTATCAAGTATAACCCTCTTCTTAATGACAGAACCATGGTGCTATTCCTGAATAAATATATCCAAACAAGGTATTATATTTTGCAGCCTCCTTTACAGCTAGGTGTGGGTATTTTACTAAACTCTGGCCAGTAAGATGAAACCAGTTATAGTGTAGCTGAGAAACAGACTGATTCAACCTAGAAATGTGGGGGGGATTTTCCCCTTCTCTCTTTCATTTTGTTTTGGAAGTTTAGGAATATAGAATCTTGCTGTGACAGCAGAGAAACAAAAGTTGCTTTGGTTTTCGATAACTTCTTAGGACTTTCAAATCAGATGTACTTCTTTATTTGGGAGGGAAACCTTTTTGTCTATAAACCACTTCCACTCTCCATACATGCTCTATGCCTCTCTATCCATATCTTTACAGAAAACAATTGTAAATAGATTGTGGTCTCTTTCTCCTTCCCTCAGAGTCCCAGACCTTTCAAGATAACTTGGTATTTTCAGTAATGACTGACAATTAGTATTTCCTTTTCCATATAACATTATCTAGGATACCCAGAATTTTGATCTATCACCAATCTGTTTAGTAGTGTTCAGAATTTCCAACAGGACATACAATACTGAGAGGTACTTTGCCACAGTAGAAGGATAAACATCCATTTATCTTGGATTTTACCTTGCAGACAATTATCAAAAGAAAGTTCTTGGTTTTAAAGTGGAAGCTCTAGGATAACCCATGTACTTCACTTTTAAATTGGTAAAGACATTGAAATTCTATCAAATGTGCAAGGTGATCATTAAGAGAGACTTCACTTGCTGTTTTTACCTGGGTGTAAATTTTGATGAGAACTATACTTGAACTTTCCAAACTTTAAATACACTTATAGGCTCATAAGGCCATTAACTCTGTCACTAAGTAAATACAGCAAATGGTGAGGATACCTCCGACTTTAGAATCACTGGGACTTAGAATGTTTGTGCTGGATATACTTTGGGAATCACATGGTATAACTTCATTTCTCTTTTTACATGAGTGTTTAAAACAAAAATAGAACATCAGGGTTTTTTGCCAACTTGATTGGTCTTTCCTTTATTATAGAGCCTTTACTTTTACTTAAAAGATAATTATGTTAGGCACACACCAGTAGGAGATAAAATGAAAGGAAAAAAGTGTAGATTGGACTCTAAATCCTTTATTGTCTTCCAAACTTTAGGCATCTTCTGGTATAAATGACATCTGTTACCTCTTTTCACTGGATGCATATTTATTTACTATAAGAAAGCAATAAAGGTAAGATGTCAGCTATTTGCATTAGTCCTTTCAGAATCCAGCTTCTCAATGGCCCTGTCATTGTCTCACAGGAAGTAGCTGACTCTTGTGGGTGGAGAAATGATTTCCAAAGACTTCCAAAACATTTTGAAGATTTCAAAATTTTCTAGTCATTTCTTGATATAAAAGTAAGTACCTCACAGAGGGAAAGATTAATCTACAAATGTGCTTGTAGAGCATGTTACAGATATAGAGGTAGAGGTAAATAGCAATATTAAAATGTTTATTTTCTCTTTTATAATTTCAATTCATTCAAAATAAACAAACTGATGACATTTTCTTTCTGTGCACATAGCACAGTACTGGCTCTTACTTAATTGGGACATCATGAAAATTGTGACTTTAATCCTTCTGTTGAATTTTAACATTCAGTTTATCAGTTTCATGCTGGACATGATACACTTGTGATTAATGTTGTGTGTAAAATTTAGCCCAGGTGATGTCCCCACAATGCAATGGTTTGATCCAGATCCTCCTGTGTCCTCTCTATGATATGAGGCAGACTCTGCTCTCTAGTGTTTTTACAGGTCACTAAACAATAGTGTAGGATTTTCTCAATGCACAAAACTCTAGTGATTTTAAGATGTCCATTCGATGTTTCATTAAAGGAAGGATAAGGGAACTAACTTAATTAGAATAGAAAGCTCCTATCGTACCCTCATTGAGAAACGAAATGGAATAGACAAGGGGACTCTGTTGAAAGAAGGGCCCTAACTGCATGAGAAAGGAACCTGTTTTGCTCAGTAACAGGGAGCAGTAAGAGGTTTTTTAACTGTAGAAGTAGCAGAACAGTAGCTACGGTATGCAAGATGGGGAAGCAAGATGAATTCACATAAGCAGAAAGACCAGTTCTATCATGAGGAGCTGCAGCTAATTCAGAATTCATAAAATAACTTTGTTTATTCAGAAAATATTTATTAAGAACCTTATTTAGGTTAGGTTCTATGTTATAAATTGAGAATGCATTTATGTATCTGCCTGTACCACATATACATCAGTGGAAAAGTAGAGGTGTGTGTGTGTGTGTGTGTGTGTAGAAAAAGAAAAAGAGAGAAAGGGAAAACATGAATGAGAGTGACAGTGATAGGAGTAAAGAACTGGAGGAGGAAATGGGAAATGATTTACTGTAAAAGATGCAATGATATGTATTCTTAGAGCACTAAAAATCAGAGACGGGTATTAAAATCATGATGAGATTGCACTAATTGATAAAATTGTAATACGTTAACAATAGCATGTATTCGCAAGGATGCAAAACAGTAGGGGCCCTAATTATTGCCCATCTGAGTTTTAGTTTAATTACTTTATAACAATCTATTTAACAATTTATTTAACAATTAATAACTAGAAAACAATCTATTTAACAATTAATATCTAGAAAAGTTGACAGTATACATTCTTTAGCCAAAATAAAAACCACCTGTATGCCTGTCAATAAAGAAATAGGAAAAGAAATGATACATTAATCCATAATGAAAATGAATGCATTAGAGCTATATTTGATAGGAGAAAACTATTAAAACATAATGTTGAGTGAAAAATAAATTACAGAAAATATACAAAATATATTCTATGTAAAGAGTGAAGAAGCCATACATAATATATTCCATGTAAAGTGTGCAATCATTCAAGTCAGTACTGTGTGCTAAAAATATTGCTTAAGAATATAAAAAGAGTGATTCAAGATAAGAGATTACCTCCAGGGTGCTGTGGAGATGAGATTAAGTATAGGACAGAATAACTTCAAATTTATGGGTCATTCTTTATTTCTGATGCTAGAGAATGATCATGAGAGTTCATTTTATTCTTCCTCATATCCTCTTATATATCCTGAATAATTGCAAACAATTTTTTAAAACCTCCACCTTAATACAGTATGCATGCTATAGATCCATTACAATAGTCCTAATGCTTTTCCAGAAATTTATGCCCTGTATAACAAATCTATTTTTAAAAAATGATTTTTTACTGGACATTCTGAAATTCCCAGGGAATTAATACAGCTACAAGAGCTGCCACCATGGAATAAAGTGATGCTTTTTAATGTAAGATTCTGTTTCCAAAGGGTCTTAGAAATGGTCTACCTTTTACCACAACTGTGCTTTGGCTTTGATGATGCCCACTGATGTTCTGCCTGTGAACTGGCAAAGATATTGCTAAATCTCTGTAAGGACTTAAGTCTAATTTTCCTATTCCTGACTTGATGATGATGATGGATGATCTGAAACTCCCCTGGAGTTCTTCAGGGCCCCTAGAGAGGAGGCTTTCACCATCAAGGAATGCTCTTTCATGGTCTACTCCAATACAGAATCAATACAAAGTCGAGCCCTGGATTTTACATTAGGTGGCTCCTGGCTGCCTGCTTCCGGCTGCCACTGTCACTCTCGTGTTCACCACGGTCCCAGTGTCTTCTGAGTGGGGTTGCTCTCCAAGTGCAGATTTCTCATTAGTTTGTACAAGAGCCTGTTGGAATAACTGTATTCTCAGCTGAAATTCCCAACACTGAGTGAGTCATGCTGAAGATCCTGCTAAAGCCAGTCTGAGCCGCTTTCTCATGTTTATGGCCTCAGAAAAATTAAGAGCTTAACATTGGAGTCTGACCTGCATTTAGCTGCATCTACTAGGCCTTTGCGTCCTTGACCAGAGAAGGGTTTATTGGAATGCTCTCTTCTTTTAATTTTAAACCATTCAAATCCACCCAAGAATTATGACTAAAAACAGGAGCCTGGGGTTATAGCATAATCAGGATTTCTGTGTTTCTCTGTGAGGCAGGGAAGGCATTAGAACCACTCAGTAAGCACTAAATAAATCATGTTCCCTCACTCTGGCGCAGAGGGACCCAGCACTTCCTCTGCTAGGCCCAGCTGATTGACCTCTATAAAATTCTTAGCAAGCACTTAGGTCTCAGCAGGAGCTCTGCTGGGATGAAGTCATGGAGTGCTTGAGGACAGCACCTCTCTCCTGGTCCCTATAGCAACCACCCATCTCCCAGGAACAGAAGGGATGTGTTAGGTTTGAAATTTCTCTAGGACTGCCCTCTGGGATATAAATACCTTATTAAATTTCAAAGATTCAAATACTAAGACTCAAGGGAGAAGGTTTGCTCGTCTGTTATACTGGGGTGGAGAAGCCATTTTCTCCCTAGTGGGACATAAACCTTGGCTGATTGGTGGAAATTATGGATTGGTATATTTTGCTCAAAATAATAGAATTGTCCACCTAAGAAGTCCTGTTAAATAATGGAGTGGTCTTTTTGGAAATTCAAACATTCTCTGATATGGTAATAATTCAAGTAGAGACAAATGTCTATGAGTCAAAGAGAACACAGGAAAACAGATGACTGAATTGTGTGAGGTCCCTAGCAACATGAAGGTCATATCTAGATTTCCCCACAAAGTGTGGGCTGCATCTAGTAGTATTCATGACTTCCATGCATGCAGACCAATCTCAAGAAGGAATATGCTGGATATATTTAAAATTCAGAGACTGAAAAATACAATGTAGGGTGAGTGGAAAAGCAGGGAATATGGGAGAAAGGTTAGAGGAACTCTGGCTTTCTCTTTGCTACAGTTGGCTGAGTAATCTGACTGGTTATTTGAACACCCAAGTTTTCCTCAGCTTATGTAAAATGAGAGGACTAAGTTAGATCTTTTCAAAAATCTTCTGGAGATCGAGAGATGAGTAAAGAGGGGAGGGAGGAACAAAGGAACTAAGGTCTGTTCTATACACATACCAACTTCCCACAAGGAATATCAACATTATGATCCACACTCATGTACTAACAAATAATAAAAAAGGTTAAAAAGGTAAAGTAACAGAAAAGAATCTCCAACTCACATCCCTGAAAAGACTGAGGAGAGCCATGTCATGAGGGCAGTTTGGCATGACTGGTTTGTGAAGGCAGGCCTCAACTACAGAGGGTTCAGGTAAATGTAAGTGATAACTGAAGTGGTGGATTTCTCCTCAGAAAAGAATGTGGTGAAAACTCTTAAACATTGACTTTTTTAATTTGGATTTTTTCCAGACAACACAAATAACAAAAAATGATTTTAAAAAAGTACTTAAAAGTCTGTCTCTTTGTCTTCTTTCTTTATATTATTGACAACAACCTAATTTCTGGAGAGGTATGAGGTATAGATGCACAAGCAGCTTAGTTGGTGAAATTCTTTCCTGTCTGTAGCTCATACAACAGACCAGGATGTTTGAGCTGAGGAGGGAGGTACACCTTTCCGGGTCTCACCCACAGTGCCCACCTCCTCTGACCAGGCCCACCTTGTACATTCAGCTGCTGAGCTCGCCAGTGGATGAGTCCACCAATCAGTTTAGTGCCCTCTGATTCAGTTACCTTCCAAAAGATGAGCTTTGGGGGGAACATTTCAGTTGCAAATCATATAATCATACACAGGATTCTAAGAGCAAATCATCCTCTTATTAATTCTGATATTATCTCATACCTTCCCAGTCCATAATAGTAAAGAATAAAAACTGATGATACTAGGTAAGTAGGATCAGGATTCCTGGTATATACATAGGTGAGCAAACTCTCCTTCAAGGAAGATAAAAGTATGTTTGATCCTTTTCTCCAAAGAGTGGAAGACTTTATCTGAGTTCCCAGTTCCTGGTTCCATCCAGGGCATGTTCACAAAGCTTAGTAACCTTTTGAAAAAGGGGCTGTTATTAAAGAGTAAAACATTGTTGCCAATGCCACAATATTCAACCCTGTAACCCCAGAAGTCCTTTAAGTCTTCTGGTCACATAGGATGAAGTCTGAAATTGACTTCATTTCATATCATAAAAACCTGTGATAAGAAAACGAAAAAGGCAACGTTTAAAGCATATTTGATGAATGAAAGTTTTATATTTCCAGAACCTCCAATACATTTTTTTCTATTGAACTTAACAGATATGTGATATCTGGAACGGGAAATTGAGCCAAGGCAGTACTGTCACTTACATTTTATAATTGGGAATGGTGTGTAATATATGGGTTTTGTGCTTTCTTAGCCTACTTTTGAGCCAAATGGAATCTTCAATTAGTATAGATTTGAGTTAAGTCAGCAGCTTGAGTTCAAGAGGGAAAACTCAATGTGAAATGCTATTTCTTAATTTAACAACATGAAATGTTTCACCCTTGTAATGGTAATCTCTGGGATTTCCTGGTACTTGTATTTCACCTCAAAGAATTCCCATACCCCCTGCGCAAATCAGCATTACCTTCAGTATTTCTAATATGATCAGCCTTCTCTCTGTGAATAGCTTTAGAAATCTAAATCTCTTCCAACTTATATTCATCTTTGAAGCAGTGAGGAAAGACCTATAAACCACCCAGCAAAAAACACATACTGTTGGTCATTTGCAATAAGTTTATCAGAGCAAATGTTGTAGGAATTTAAAAATAATTATCCAGAAAATGTGTACTACTATAAATGTATTTTCAAAAGACTGCAGTTAAAAATCTTTTCCCCTTATGTAGCTATAAAGCCTCTCTGTATATATTCATTCTGAAAATAAGGCTTTGTCTTTTTCCAACACTTCTACATATTTCCTAAATTACTTATTCTTGGGGATCATGGTGAATGGATTTTACTTTCATCTTCTCTTCCTCTTTGGGCTCTGTCTTTATCATTAGGAAGATCACTGAAGATCTCTCTGCAGCAAAGAAGATACAAAGAGAATGCTTCTCACATTTCTAGAGATTAAACAATGGTTACTTTCAGTACCAGAAGAATCCTTCTGTATAGATCATCAGACAAAACAAAACATGAATACGCACTACCCTAAAAGCTAATCTCAGTTTCACATGCTTAAAAAGGTATTTGAAGAGTCTGAGGCTTACATAAAAGTAAAACCAACCTGCTCAACCTCCACGGGTCTCTCGGTTTATAAGCATCTCATGCCTTTGTGGTTTTTTAAACCTCAGTGAAAAGCCAACATTATATTTTGGAGTCATGGGGCTTTGCAGAGGTGACCAGATCATGAAGGAACTATATTCACTGGTGGATTTGTCCACTTCTACTGAAGAGTTTATTGCTCACTGTACAGTTAGGGTATGGGGCAGGTGGATGTCTGTGGATATGGACCCAGAGGGCTTGTCTCCCGCCTCCCTCCTCCCTTCACTCTCTCTCTCTCTGGATTGCATTCCTGGATGCAATGCAGTGAGCAGCTATTGCTGTGCCATGGTGTCCTGCCTTCGAGCCAGCCAACTGTGCAAGGACTGAGACTACTGAAACACAAGCCTAAGTAAACCTCTTCTCCTCTAACTTGTGTATGTCAGGTATTTTGTCCCAGTGAGGACTAAGATAGCATCCTCTCAAAATTCATGATGAAAGCAAAGGCCAACAAAAGTCTTAAAAATTGAGGCCTTTAAGAGGTGATTCAGTAGTAAGGGCTCCTCCTTTGTGAATATGACCAAGGCACTTACGAAACATGCATCATGAAGACCTCAGGCTTTCTGCCCTTCTGCCTTCCTTCTGGTGAGGGTACCACAAGGCACCACCTTGACACAGAGAAAGAAGCTCTTACCAGACACTTGTTGGTGCCTAAAGCTTGGAGTCTCCTGATTCTGTGGCTATGAGGAATCTGTTTCTATTGCTTATGAGTTGGGTGGTCTGAAATATTTTGTCACAGAAACACAAATGGAGTAGGACAAAGGCTACTTTTGTTCTTAAGAGATGAAGTGTTACTGTGCTGCCCAGACTGGCTTTGACTTTGTGGATTCGAGCTCTCCTGTATCAGCCTCCCAAACAGCTGGGACTATAGGCATGTGCCACCATGCCACGCTTCATTTGTAGATAGTGGAGAGAAAGCTGCCATGCAAAGGAATAACTTTATCTAAGGAAGGGTTTGTGAGAGAATTGGGCCTGCTCATTCTTTTTGCTAGCTATGCCAGAGGCCAGGACAAGGCTGTCGCTCTGACCACTTATTTACTATAGCATATTGAGTTTAGCATGGAAGAAAAGGATGAGAAGTTGAGAAAGAATGTTGGAGCAGGAAAGCCAGAGCCTGAGGGCTTCCTAACTTCAGATTGTAACCCACAGTCCTAGAGTGTGATCCTGCCACGGTCTGTCCAATCTGCCCTACTATCAGTTTCTGAAGAAAGGGGATGGTGGTCTCATCAACTGCTTCTCACTTTGCCATTGACTTAGAGTTGGCAGCCCCTGGAGTGATCAAGAAGAAATAATTCATGTTAATAATTTCATAGGCTTAGCAGCTGTCATTCTCTGTCATCTTCCTTAGTACTGCATTTACAATCTCCTAATGGTTGTATTAAGTGAAGGATATAATGAGAATGAGCACATGGCCAACCGGAGACGAAGAATAGAAACTTGTACTTCGAAAACAAATGGGGCAAAATCTTTTGATTCCTGGAGGGAATTACTTTCTGTGCTTCTACAAGTCATTGAGTCCCAAGCCGAGGGCAAGATCAGATCCTCGGCCTTGCTAATTTGACCAGAGGGTTGGAGTTACAGACGCCTCATAAACCCTGACCTCAGAAGCAAATACCAGAATGCACTCTTCTCCTCTGTGGCTTTATGCAACAAGGGGAGCTGCAAGACTAAGGTCAGACTAAGGGTGACCAGGCACTTAGAAGAGAAAGTGGGAAAGAAAAATGTTTATTGCTTTATACCTAAGGGACATGAGGCCAAGGACGCTTGCTTTCTATAATTAAGAAAACTGGACTCACAGTGGTTGACTATGGGAAGCTAAAAAATTCTACAGCAGCCAAGAAAGGAAGACGAAAACAGCACACTGGGCTTCCTGACATGTCTGAGGTTTCGGTCCACTTGTGCAGCATTCCGTGAATCCCGCTACCTAACTGGGCCTTTTCACAATCTTAGGCCTCACAGCCAGAAAGCCTAACTATAATCCCTATGATACTTCACCACAAGAGGGAGGGAGGGCTCAGAAGAACTGTTAAACTTAAACCTATATTTTCTGGCTTTTGCATTAGCCATAAAATATCTGGAGTCCATTTTTGATGGTTCATGATGTATTCTAAAGATCTGAAACTAAACCAGCAGAGACTGCTCTTTGGGAGATCGGTCCACGAAATGGAGCCTGGGAAATTAAGAATCTATTTAAGTGGAAGTTAGTAAAACTAAGTGTCCTAAAGCAATGGCTCTCAGGAGCTTCTGTGGTCTTATTAGTACAAATGTGAAAACAGCAGATGAATATGCACCATGCATCTCACACGGACATGAATCACAGCGTGGCCATCACCTGTTCTTCAAGGTGCAGTCTTCATGCTGAGTCCATGGCAGCCCCTATCAGCCTTGTCCTCTGTTTATTTTCTTCTCTGACCTTTTGCCATCTGGACACTGGTCTACAAATATTTGTCAGTTGGCTAATATTGGCTGCTGGTCAGAGGCATTTTTCCAGCTAGTTTAAGCTGAAAGGGATGTAACAGAGACTTGCATGCTTACAGAATTGTTGCATTAGCTGAAGGGGCTTTAAGCTGAGCATCTAGGAGAACTGCCAGTAAGACCTCTTCAGGCCCAGCAGAAGGAAAATTTGCTCCTGCCACATTCAAAACAGATGACTTCAGGGGACATTCTGTAGATCTGGAATTCAAATTTTTGGAAGCCATTGTTACCATCTTTGTGACTCTATTTCTGTACTCACAAAGTTATTGAATGAATGGTGCAGTGTAGCTGCAGAAAAGCTTATCTCTGAGATCTGACCTGCTGATCAAAAAGAAATGTTAACAAGCGGAAAGCTTTTATTTCACTTCTGCATATGTTAGATAATGACATTATTCTATGTTTCATACGATGAATTTAATTGGAAGAACCTAACTTGCCTCTGAAGCTGCAGTTTTGAAGGAGTCTGGGAAATATAGTCTTTAATTTTCTGCAATCAGTAGCATAGAAAAGTATATGAGAAGGAATTCAGGATAAATGACGAATGTCAATTTACTATAGCAACCATAAAATCATGTTACTGTTGTTGTGTTACCTATTCTCACATCTGTTAAAAAAATTCTTTGCTGGGAAGATAGTTTTGCAAACTCTTAAATTGCTTACAATACCTAAAATAATTTGGGCTCAGTAAGTATTTATAGATCACTTCCTTTACCAGAAAAAAAACTTTTGATTTTCTAAAACATATGACTTTAAACATATTAAGATATCAAATGACTTTTCTCCTAGAATAGATGCTTTTAGAAGTGTTTGATCATTTTGTTGATGTCTAAAAATGTTGCAGTAGCTTGATGTAATCATTCTGAACATTTATGATCACCAGGCAAAAAGAATAAAAGAGACTGTTGAAGACAGATTACATCTAATCTAATGTGTAGTAACTTCAACTCATGGCTATTTCAGGAAAGGCACATTGATCTAACTCTTCTTGCCATATTTCATGTTTCCACTGGAAGTTGAGTGAAGAGAAATCTGCTTATAGCATTATAATGACTAAAATTATGGCTAATCTAAACTTAAATGCATTAGCTTAATATAAACACATAATGCAACCTAGTACCAACATATTAAACATCTCTACCTAGTCAAAAAAATCCTAAAATCTTTGCTGATAAAGTTAAGCAGATTGTCTATGGTAATCACTGGAAGGAATCCATGAATCAAAAAGTCTTGAGTACTGTAGAAAAATTATAATATGAAGAAATTTTAAACTGAAAAGGATTCTTACAGATTAAAGATGAAAGAGCTATTGTACCTTCCCTGGGTCACCAGGTCCACAGAACGGCCAGACCATGAATGCATGTCTTCTGATTAGCATAGTGCTTATGGTTACATGGTGGACTGTGTACCTGTTTTTTAATGGAATTTTCACTTCTGGAAAAGAAAAATGGTTAAATTCGTGCATGTACAATTATGTATTGTTCAGTGTCTGCAATACATTCTGAGAAATGTTAGATGATTTTGTCATTGTGTGGCATCATAAAATGTACTTCCACAAAATTAAGATGAGTGTGATTTGACTGGGCAGTTGGACCTTACTAACCCACTGTCCTAAATGCGATCTGTGATCATGGGAATCTGTTACAGACTTTACGATTGTTGGCAACCTCCAAACCCATTGTCATCCACATGGAGAAGGTTGACTTCTCTTCTCAGGGTATTCAGCACTGTATACATGCTACCATTTGGTTGAAGTTATGGTTTCCATAGAGATGTTAACAAAGGTGATGACAACGACAGAAGAAAACTTCTCAAACTCTTTTCAGCTGGGTGACTCCATGACTAGTAGTCTATTTATGTAATGACACATTTAAAACATCAGTCTTCTCATTTCCATAGTGGATTTTCAGCTTTTGTTTTGACTCAAAAATTGGGATCATTGCATATGCAGTTCAGTTCAGTATAGGATGAGATAAGTCTTCTAGAAAGTCTATCAACACCATCCAGTCTGCTGAGGAAATTGAGAAGCGAGGGTCTTAAACGTCCTGCATTGGTTGTAAATGCTGGTGTGATGAGTTGTTTCCAGGAATTGAAATATCATGGACTTGGTTCTTCTGGGAAGAAAGAACCCACAGTGGACTTGGAAGGTTGGGAGAATGAAGCAGCAGGCACGTTAGTAGGACACTTCCCAGGAAAACCACAAAGAAATCTCCTTTTACCATCTTTCTCGTTAGTAGGGCTTTTAAACTTACTTTCTGGAGTCCATTCTGATCATTGAATCAGAACAATTATCGTAAGATTCAATCGCCCATGGAAAACCAATGCCCATAGATTCTTTCTCTGCTCCCTCTCAGCATAATGTCTAAAATATGAATGTGGCATAACGGGGTTCTTCGTTCTCTTTCAGAACATCCGATAGCAAATGCATATTGTAAGGTAACGTACTTACTGGATGATGTAAGATAGAGCCACTAAGATATGCCAGTTGTGTTTTTGTTTTTGTTTTGTTTGTTTGCCTTTTGGTACTGTGGATTGAACTCATGACTGTGCACTTGCCAGGCAGGTGCTTATGCCACTGCGCTAAAACTCCAGCAGAATGTCAATTGTTTAGCCTTTATTAAGTTAAGCTACTTTTTAGAATCCAACGAAGTAGTAACAGTATAGTAACAGCCAGAGAACACTAACAATTTCTTTTTAAAGAGCTTATTATGTTCAAGGTTAACAAGCTGGACACACAAGCCTTCTATCAAAGAAACAAGGTGACTTGTTAGGAGAAAACTGGTATTTATAGGATGCTACAACAGGAGAAGAAGAAAAACAGGTAACCATTACTAGCTAGGAAGACTCCTAAAAGACCTCAGCTGAATATATAAATAGTGTGGAAATAGGGAGTATTTCATAAAGAATAGACTGTATTGAAAATATATGCACTAAAAGTGGATTGCTATTTTTAACAACTTTCTGGCAAATGGAAGTAAGTATCCTGAAAATACAGAAACTAGATCACAAGCTAACATCAACTGGGCGTTTACTATTTTAGGAACTTTGCACAAATTATTTCATATATGTCTTAGCCAAATTTATGAGTTACATAGTATTAATATTGAAATGCAATATTTAATATTATAACCCACTGGAAATTACTTGGCTTTATATATACTCATCTTTGAGCTCCAAGCAAGGCCTTGTGGAATAACTAATATATTCCACTTTACAGGAGAAGAAAGAATGTACAGGAATGTTAAATAACTTTTCCAAAGCAAGTAGAAGAATCAGCATTTGATCCCATGCCGTCTGAATCCAGAGGCAGCCCTGTGCCTTACTGCCAATATTTGGAGGTCTCTAATGTAAGCATGATTTATTTTCCTTTTCTCTTTTCCATAATGTTGAGATTGAAGACATCTTTCTTCATTTATTTATTTAGCTGATATTTATTGATGTCCAGTATGGCTGAGTGCTGCTTTCTGGCCTAGAACACCCCTGGACTAACCCTGGCTGTCCCTCACGGTGGAGAGGTTCCATTCTAGCTGTGCTTTCTAAGGACTTATTCAAGCAGATCTGAATGCAGGATTTGGAATGGATAGTCACATAAAGTCCCCAAGAAACAGTGGTCAGGTAAAGACACAGTTAATCAGAGGTTTAACACAGAAGCTATGTGCCAGAAAGAAAGCTCCAGGATGTAGAGACATCTTGACCAAGGCTCCAATATAACCCTGTGGCAGATTTGAAAAAGTCAAAAAACAATGATGACAAATAGCTGGAGCAGATAAGCAGAATGTCAGCATGGCTGCAGGGGGTTGGATTCTATAAGACCCCTGAGATGATAGCAAGTATGTTGGTTTTCCCTCCACCAGTGCAGTGTTTTAAACATTCTGTTTTGTTTTTTGAGACAAGGTCTCTCTATGTAGTTAGACTGGTCTCAAGCTTACTGCATAACCCAACCCAGGCTGACCTCCAACTCTTGGCAGTCCTCTTGCCTTATCCACTCCTGTGCTGGGATTATAGGTCTGCACCACCAAACCCAGCTCCTTAAACTGAAAAATGAGACAGTGTGGTTCACCTGACTTCTGAATTGTGAAGACTCTAGGCTAAGAATATAAGCAGTAAGTTGATAAACAAACAGACAAAGGCTGATATAGCCAGGAATGACAGGGAAGATCGGGAACTCAGAGTTGGGTGTGTTGAGTTCAGGATGCTTATTAGATATCTGCATGAAAATATCAAGGAGGCAATTGATAGGTCTTTGGCAGAAAGATGTAAGCCAGGAGTGGGGACCTGTTAGGGTCTTCAGTAATACAAAAGTAATACACACTGCATTTGCCATAGGTTCTCCACCACTGATCTGAGCTAAAGATACAAAATCGGATGCTCAGTACCTTGATAGAATTGAAACCATGTGGTGGGAGGAGAATAATGAGCTAGTGAAAATAGCTAGAGAGAGGGCCTAAGAATGTTCTTTACACTCCAGCACTTAGAGAAGCCAGCAAATGAAACCGATAAAGGCACAAAAATAATAAAGGAGAACTTGATGTTTTACAAGGTGAGTAAAGGATATATCTCAGCAGGGATTTTCAAATTAGTCTTGTTAAATGGGCCTTACTTTATCTATGCAGTTGCTTGTCATTTGTACCAGAGATTGCTGCTCTTGTGACTGAGCTCACTTAAGAGCATGTAGCCACTGCAGGTCACTGGGGGCTGGTTGGTCACAGTGGTGATGAAACTATAGCATGCATTCTGAGGCAGGCTGTTCATATCAGCGAAAGCTCTAAAAGGTTTGCCATCACTAGGAGGAATTAGCTTGGCAGATTCGGCTCTGTTCCATGTGGTCTTATACTGCAAGGGACCAGTTTAGGCTTGTTCCTACATCAGGAAGCAGTGGTCTGGAAGAAGGAGAACAAGTAAAGGAACAAAGAGGGAGGGAAGGCACAGGCATCTAGAGTGCTAGGCCTGGAACTGAAATACCCTATTGCCATTCAGTCTGGCCCCAACAAGTCACAAGATCAGCTTTTATTCAAGGTGTGGGATGTAGACTAGCTTTGCATGAGGTGAATTGACAGTCCTGTGGCAAAGTTGTAGTGGACAGGAGTGAAAAGTTGGGGAGTATTTTGCAATCACTGTCTACAGCAGTCTTGTATCAGGCTGTGTAAGGATGCCCTCCTCAAAATCCCACAAACCATCCCTTCCACTCTGATATACTCCCTGACTATACTGCTTCCCTCAATTCTGGGCCTTTCTAGATCCACAGCTCAGATTTGCAAACCATTCATATGCAGACTGTTCTCTGCCTCTTTAGATGCATTTGCTGTTGTAACTGGAACCACATATAGTACATTAAAACTCAAGTAGAGGACTGGCACATTATAAGCGTTCAATAAATGGTAGCTATAGCATGATTCTTCTTCACCATGTAACAATCTGAAAATGTTCTCTAATTACTTTTAGGCAGAGTTGTGTCTGTCTCTCTGATTAGGCTAACTCCTTAATCAAAGCAAGATGGCTTCCATACCCCTGTATGCTTACAGTAGCCAGCACAGTGGGAGGTAGGTAATGAGTCCTGAGTGAAATCTTGTTATTTGTTAAGTCTTGATCTAAATTCTAAGGAGATTCTTATATGTGTAAATTATCACATAGTATCTTGAAGCTACATCAGTTTTTAAAAAAAATTTTGAATACATATTTACAGTAATTATGGGGAGTTTTCATATATACAAAACACTTCTTTTTGGGGGTCTCCTTTACTCTACTCCTCTTCTTCTTCCCCTTCTCACCAGTTCTGAGGATACTAAGAGAAGTGTGTGTCTTGGAGAAAACTCTACAATTAGTGAAAGGGCTATTTTCTCTAAGGAAATTATCTGATTTTTTTTTTTACATTTTCCTATCAATTTTGCCACTTGGAATTAAAAAAGCTAACTAAATGTTCTGGACATCTGAAAAAAGCAGATATTAATTATATTTTAAGGGGTCTGCTTTGTATTTGTTACAAACACATTGTCACATCCATTGAGTTCAAAATAGATCCTTTTTCACTGGTTAGCTTGAAAGAGAGAAAAGAAAATGTAGGTTCTCTCAAAATTGAAGTGAGCAGCTACCCCAGAAAAAATAAACGTGCCTCAGGAGCAAAATATATGAAAATTACAGTAACCTCAGCATCAAACCGAGTTGTTTTCATTTGAATCATAGGCTCTCATTTGAATCATAGGCTACATTATTTCCACATCAGATATCACAATACAATTACTGGAGTGAGTAATTGTGAGCGTGAGTGGGGGGACACTAGAGGTCAATGTCCATAGACCCCAAGTATTTTAAGATATTAAATTGTCCTTGAACAACATGCCAACCATAGCTTTCAGTACATATTTTTAGAAATCAAAGCAAGTCAAAATCAAAATGTCTCAGTTGGGTAAATGCATAGTGAATTTTCTGATTTTGTGTAACCATTCAATACCTTTCCCAAGCTTCAAACAAAGCACAACCAATCTCATGGTTGCAAATCTATTGGTTATTTATTTTTGTGTGATATAATCTGGAATAAAATTGGAATGGAAAGCAAAGAAACTGGGACATTGCTTGCATCAAAGCATCTTTTGTGGTTAATCTTTTCCATAGGTTCTGACTCCCCACGCTGTTTGTAAAAATCCTGGATGTCTATTTCCTGTATGGGCACACATTTTTGTTTATTGTGGCTGAAAACAAGAACTTTTTGTAGGAATTGTGGTAATGTTTAAATTGTATAGGACCCATCTTGAGATTAATAAAAAGAATGAGTTAGAGTAGTTTAAAATGGAATGTGTACTTTGTGGTCAATTGATTTTGCAGCCTTCTGATAGCTGTGGGATTGGACCACTAAACTGGACAGCACAGCCCTGTAAGATCAGAGAGACCTCCTTCCAAGCTCAGATTTGTTACCTGACATTGTTTAAGAAGGTTAATTGAAACTTTGTGCACTTTTACACTTTATTTATTCCATTAGCTATCAACCTGCTTTTCCTCATGATTCCCGACTGCCACACGCTTTGCTCCCTTTATACTGGCACGATTTGAATTCATCATTTATTCTCACACTAAGAGATTAGACCTCAACTGAACTATTCTCTTCACTTGTATTTTCTTCCTTTTCTAATTTGTTCTACTGACTTCCAAGTTAATCTCCCTCAATAACAGATCACTGTACCCATTCCTCACTTAATGTTTTTCAAGAATGCAATTGGACCGTGAGAATAAAATTCAAGAAACTTAGCTCACTGTTTAAGGCTTCTCCCTGTGTTCTCTCAACCTGGTTTTAACTGTGGCTCCCTGGCTTCTTGACATGCCAGCTCCATTCACACTTCCGGTCATCTTCTCTGGGGATGTACTGTGTTTTATTACATAATAGAGAGTGAGACTTTCCAACTCAAGACTCCAATGAACTTGCAGTGCCTGCTTCTCCCTCACGTCCAATTTCATTGTTATCTTCCAAGCTTAGCTCAAATCTTTAATAAAATTTTTCTTTTACTAACAAGATAGAAACCATTATGCATCTACCCAATGTTTCTCTTCTTCCTTTTAATCTGATTGTTTATAGTGACAATGTGTCCAGCATAAAAATTAAAACTTACCTTTCCAGTCCCTGTGTGATCTAGATCAGGATTATGAGACCTAAGTGCAAAGTTCAGGGTAGATTATCCAGAAAAAAACATTTAAAGAAGACAGACATTCCTAGCACCCCCCTTGTTTCCTTTTTTCTATTTCCACCCTTCTTGCTATAAATACATATGTGACAGATGGAGGTAGTGGTGTCAGGGAAAAAGGTTCTTGTTTATCAAGTCAGACAGCGCAGCCCTCTCTAGGTCAGAAAGAGGGTCTGTCTACTTTCCGCCTTCACATTTTCCACCCGATGTTGGTGAAGAAAATTAACTGAAGCCAGTGTACTTTAATTTGCACTTTATTCCATTAACTATCAACTTGTTTTCCTTCACAATTCACTATTTACAGTGTACTTTCTAAAATATCATATAAGGAATGGGTGTTATCTCTTCAGATATTGCTTCTATACTACTGTCTCTACTCTAGGATTCCTACTTCACACAAAGTAGGATCTTTCATAGCATCCTATATATCTCTTATGCTTTTCTTTGTTATTAAATGTTTTTTACTCTCCACTTAAGCTTGCATTACATCTACTACATTCTGTTCTGCTTTCTAAATTATTTTTTCCTATGGTGTCCATGTATACCCGCTCAGTATTTTAAGGTCCAAAGTGC
>PVJX010020285.1:0-32545 GCA_004027295.1 Dolichotis patagonum | reverse complement strand
AAGACCTTGCTGATTCATGGATCTTTTGATTGTAGGAAGATGTTTCTTATGTATGATTCATAAAGGTATTCTTCATAATAAAGTTACATTTACTTCATAAATGTTGACCAGTTTGTGGCAACTGCCATGACGTCATGCTTGACATATCATTGAATGTAATCCTTTATGAAAAAGAAGAGAAAAATCTTCAGGACATAAGTACTTACATCTATGCACATGGACATTTGTACTGAAGCAATGTCATTTTAGATTTTATTAATGAGGAATTAAATATTTGTTAAATGAGTGGCTACCATCTAGAATTGACCTTTTAGAGATCCTTGGTAGAAAATTTATACTTGTTTCCCTGGGAAAAAGTGCTTGGGAACTTTTATATATACCTAGAGATGTTAATTTAATGAGCTTATTTAACCTAAGTACAATTTGAATGATTAACCTTTCTTGAAACATAACTGGAGAGATTTCTTTTTCTACTTGACAGAAACATAGGTTAAAAAAATAGCATAAAACACAAATGTTAATTATCAGGAAAACAATCTTTTAAAGTAGGGATTAGTAGCATTATACTGGAGCACAAAGTATGAAAATATTCCTCTTCAAAAACTATGGTAATTTGACCTTATATTTTGGATATTTATCACAAAGAAAATAGTGATTCAAATGAAATGATTTGAATTTCTGCTTCCAGAAAAGATGTAATAGAATGGACAGGGCTTATTCTTCTGTCTGAAATAATCATAACAAGAGAAAATACTTGAAGTATGAATGTAGAAGACATGTGACGGAGGGCATAAAAGGACAGTAATCTCTGAAAAACCAGGAAGACAGCTGAAAAGGAGGAGCACTGAAGGGGTCTGCAGAGAAACGCAAAGTCCTCCCTGAACCTTCGTGTTCAGCCCACGCATGTGAGGAGGCTGCCTGGGAATGTGGGATGGAAGAGCTGCAGGAGAGGTACTCAGAGCTCACAGGTGGTAGCTTATATTCCTGCCACACAGCACAGGAAACTGGTAGAGGACACAGATGGGCTTTGCCTCAGTGGTGGGGTGAAAGTGGCCATAGATTAAATGCTGCTTTAATACCACATAATGGTGCTCACAAATGACCCATAAAAGAATCAGATTATTTCCAATTAGATGACCGTTGTCCTACAACAAAGCTCAGAAATATTTATAGGAACAGAAGCATGCAAAATGCAACATGTTAAAGCCTAGTGTCTAATATACAATATACAACTGGACATTACAAATCATGAAAAGAACCAGGAAAATAAGACCTAAAATTAGAAGAAAATCAGTCAATTAAAATGAAATCATAAATGACATAAATGATAGAATTATTAGGCAACAACACTAAAAGAATGAGTATAACTATGTTTGCATATTTAGGGAGTTAGTGGAAAGATTTTTCATGTTAAATAGAAAAAGTAAAGGTATAAAGAAAGATCCAGATATAGCATAAAATAATGATAGTTACGATGCGTGGAAAATATGATGAATAACACTAGAAAACAGACAGTGCAGATGAAAAGATTAATAAAATTCTGTGGCATGAAAATAAGAACTATTCTAAATGATGTTCAAAGAGAAAGTAAATAAATAAAATGAGCCAGTAAACTGATTTATCGAGGCCCTTTCAAACTTTACAATTTTATGGTATGAAAAGTGGATAGGGACAGAATGAAAGATAGAGTTTTATTCCCTCTCATATGTGGGTAGAGATGACACGAGTCCCTCTCATTTCCATGGTCAGTAAACATCCTGCGATATGTTATTCCTTCCATTCAGATGCTGTACATAGCCCTTCACTGCTTTCTGAATGGGCGTTAATAATAGATCAATTCTGCAGTCCAAGGGAGTGCAATGTCTTAGTTGCAAAACAGTTTCCACACTAATTGCAAGAATTCGTTTTGCATTAAATAATCCAAACTTGCCAATAGAAATTATGTGAAGTCTGGTAAAAGTAATAAAATTTCCCTTAATTGGATTCGTAGTAAATTCTCAATATAAATTATAAATTTTGTTGAAATGCAGATGACCCTTTGTAAACAATATGAATACATACTTTAATAGTATAAATCAATGACAATGAACCTTTTAAAGACCAAGTGCCCAACAACACTAAACCCATTTGTTTATGGCCAAGTACCAATACTGCAATTGAACCTCAATACTGAGGTTTTAGTTTAGAAAAGTGACTAATACATTAATATGTTTTGTCATAAAGGAAAGCGCAATGAGCTTTCAATGGTACAAACAGCTGTGTAAGGAAAAATAAAAGTCTGGGTTTGGTGTGCTGTTATCTCATGCTCGGCATCTGGGGAAATGCTGGTGAGACTTGGCTCATGGGCCCAGAGAGAGTACTCTGCCCGCTGGGGCACACGTGTAGAGGTTCGCCACCACTGGGATAAATTATTAGCAATTCCTTGAATATAATTAAATACTATGTCGATGAAATGAAAGGTATTTTCCACTTGCAGAAGATGGGTTTTGTATGTGCATGAAGTATTAGAATTGAACTTCAAATTGTGTTTTCTTTGTAAAAGCAACTGAATAAGAAAGAGGAAGTTGAGCTTTCACATATTAAAATTTTCCTTGCCTAGGCTGACAGAGAAATCCTGTCTTACAACTATCTTCTTCCTATAACCCATGGAGTTCTAAAACTCTTAAACACAATCCCGTCAGCATTTATCTCTTCAGAATACAGTATTCTTATACTCAATCATATACAATTTTAGGTCAAAAAAATGCAGCATAATTATGTCTTTACTCTAAATAAACTCTGAAAAATAGCCTTGGAAACTAGCATATTCCATAGAGAATATATCATGTGAAAAATGTAATAGTACTGTGGCTATTGTTTAGTGGTAGGTTCCCGTATCAGCACACACACCACAACACTTTCCCATAGCAGCCCTGGTTCTTTTTTCCCAGTTATCTCATTTACATAGAATCTGAGAAGGCACAAATCTCACTCTTTAATGAAAAGAAATTCAGCCCTCCAAATCCAATGGCAACAGTTAGATTTCTATACCAATCAAATGCTCAGAGTCACAAAGCAAACTTTTTGTAAATGGACTAGTCTTCAGAAACAGAAGGCTAAAACGTGTGTGTGTGTGTGTGTGTGTGTGTGTGTTACATTTGCTTGGCTTCAGAGAGAAAGCAGCTTTTCTATTATTCTGACATTTCCCTCTGTAGGTCCTTATATTATGTAAGAGGTAAGGCATCATTACCTACTTTACTAAATATGGATTTGCATAACTAGTAAATAACAAAAGGAAAAATCACACCTTATTCGCAACGATGCCCAATTAAACGTGCTTGGGTATTCAATGGTGGAAACCTAATCATGGAAGAAAGTAGTACAGAATACTTTCTATTCAGTAATACAACAGAACAATCCCATTGTTGGTTATTGGTAAATTTAAAGGATAAATGCGTACTAATCATCAAAACAGTTGAACTCATGTGTATGTCAGAACCTCATTATTTGAGAGTCACACATTATTATAGAACATCCCTTTTAAGTATTTGAAAACAATGTGTTGCTTATGACAAAAAATTTTTTTTCTTTTTTCTTTCGTTTTCTTTTCTTTTCTATTTTCATTCTGGTGATCGAACTCACGACTGTGTGCTTGCAAGGTAGACGCTTATGCCACTGAGCTAAATTCCCTGTTCTAACAACAACTTTTTTAGATGATATGGTTACTTGACTTGTTTTTATAAGTTCTTCATTATTTAATCTAAAGAGATTGAAGTATACTGTTAGTCATGACTGACACCTCCCTTCTCAATAAGAAGAATCACAGCCTCATTCATTCTGTTTTCAGTTGAACCAAAAACCATCAAATGTGTTTACAGTGCTACCAGTGTTATAGGTATTTGCGTAATGTGATTGTTGAAACACTTGCACAGAGAGAGATGTCTATTCAGTCAGTGAGGAAGTTTCCTGATGTCTCAAATGGTGAGAAGTGTAATCGACTTCCTAAATTTACCTAAGTGAGTCATGAGAGCTTTTTAGAATTTCTAGAATGTACTTTTGTGTACTTTTGGCTAAAGAATGCACAACCTCCTCTGTAGGGAAAGGTTTATGTGAGTACACACTGCTGCTTGACAAGAGAGTGCACATCAGCAATCTCAAAGCCAGTGCCAGTGAACTCCATGGAGCCATGATGGCTGTGACGTGTCCAGGGAGCCTGCGCACGGCCAGCTTCACTGAGGGCCTTCTAGGGGAATAAAGGTCAACCCCTCCTCTGTAATTTGTCTTTCCTTAAGCTGCAAAACATATTTGTGAGGTGGTGTTAAATCTCCCTATTCTGCACATTCAGAAAACAGAGCTTAGAAAAGTTGCGTGTGAGAGCACATTAAGTATTACCAAGCACATAAGTTCTGGCCGTAATTTATCTGACCACAAAGGTCAGGTTTACTTGCTTTACCATTTATAAAAAGAGCAGGGGACAAGAATGGTCTTCTGTATAAGATGCATTGTTTTATTACCTTAATATGTACCTCTGAAAGTGTTTCCAAAGACACAATAAGTAGTCGCCTTAAATGAAACTCCTCAAGGAATGCATACAGTCCCATTTATCCTAAACAATGTGGCTGAAACTGGGTTACATAGTTCAGCAATATAACTAAGGTCAAATCATGCTCCTTTTTGACAAATGAGTAATTTTATTTGACATATGTAAATATCAACAGGAAAATAAAGATTTGAAAAATACTCAATTATAAACTAAATAATCTTGAAGAATAGGAAAATATGAACTATTTTAAATTCTTTATATATGGGAAGATACTCTTGGAAACCAGCAATATGAGAACTGATGATAAACATAAAAATCTCTTTATGTTTGCAAATCATACTGAAATTCACCTCAACAAGCGTCCAATGAGATAAGTCCTTGTCTTTATATAGCATCTATTAAAACATGTGTGCTAACACCTTCAGTTTCATGTCAATAAAAGAACAGTGACATGTATGCTTGTTGGGTGTGAATCTCAGCAAAAAATTAGCAAAAATTTTCAGGTCAAGGGTTTTTTTATTAGATAGACACAATTTAAAATGATAACCATATCAAGTTTTCCAAAGCTAAATTACATGTTAAATTTATTTTATATATATTTATTTTATATATAAAATTTATATAAAATTTATTTTGTATGTAAAATTTATTTTATATGTATATTTTTTAAATTTAAATTTTAAATTTATCTCCAAAGAATAAAATCCAAGGTTCAATTCCCAAATCTAGAATTTTAAACATTTATCACTTCAAAAAATATGTTACTAATAGTTTGAAATGTTTCAAAATACCTATTTTAAATTTTTGAAAAATGTGTCTATAAATGAATTCTGATCAAATAGACATATCTATTAGTGTGACTTTAATAGCAGCTTTAAGAAATTGTCAAGGGCTGAGAAGGAATACAATTTCTAATTGAAGCAATTGAGCTATAGTTTAAGAAAAACTCAACAAGAAGTATTACGACTCTGGAGTGACAATAATTTGAAAGACAACATTGCTAATACATCTTTTGTGGATTAGGAGGAGTTGCTTGATGGCAACTAAATAGCACTCTGATGAGGTATTGTGCAAATGACCCTGAGATACGAGCAGGAGGACAGGCTGCACAGGCAACCAATGCCCAGAAGCCAAGACACGCAAAGGAAAAGTCCAGCAGGTAGCAATGACACCTCTGCAGCTGCTCTCTGCAATTTAGTCGAGGCCTGACCTTCTGTCTCCACCAAGTCTAATGACAATCACTGCTTGGAAAACTGTGGCTCTCTCTCCTTCAGGAATTCTTTTCATGGTCCTGTCACCTCACCAAGTGCTCTCCACTTCTCTGAGGTGAACTGTGGAGACGCTCCGTGCTCCTGAGTAACAGGCGGAGCAGCGACCCACTGCACACCAACTGCCGTGGGTCCTGTGGTGAACCCAGGAGCTCCCCCTCAGCCAGCTTTGAGAGGCGTTCCTCCAGCCCTTCCTCCTGCTCTCTGGTGGCTGCTGCTGTGTCCAAATCCCATCAAGGATCCATCATTCTGTAGACAAACTTTGCGCTGCCTCCTGCCAGATGACCAGTCCTGTGGTTGTCAACACCAAGTCTGCCTGAAATACAGTTGTCAACTGTTGAGCCACCTTCCTTATGATCATTTACCACTAAGACTCCTGTGCTTTGGATACTGACCTAGGAGCTATATATGTGACTGTTACAGACCCATGAGTGACACGTATAGCAATTTTCAAATATACTCTTCTTCATGAAGTCACTGGAAGTATCCCAGTATAAGGAAAATTGTTTTTTTGCTATTTTTTTCTTAATTAAACCAAATATTGGGTAACATATCATGCCTATTATGTGTTATCATTTTTGTGTATCTTATTTCATATCTAGTTATTTCCTTAGAATATGTAGACTTCTTGATGCAACACTGGTGATATTTGAACTCTGATTAATTATAGAGAATATTAAAAGTTTACAAAGTTTATACACACACATACACGCATATATACATATATACCTTATGTATACACTATATATATACTATATATACATTATATATGCTATGTGTGTAGATACACTATATACACACATTATATATGCAAATATATTATATATGTGTATATATAATATATATATATATACATATATATATTACATTTAGCAATTTGACTGACTGTCCATGTGTTCTTCGATGATATGGCTACATTTGAGATTTGGCATAAAGATGCTTAAAATAACAAGTTTATCCTCAACGGAATGCTACTCGTAGTAACATAAGAGCTGTATCAAGATACATAAGCATATAAGCTTTTTCATTATTCTAACATTAAGGGACAAAGAAATCAGTAGGGAAGTTCTCCATGAAATCATTTGGAGATAGACTGACAAAGAATTGATAATATTACAGCCATCAAGATTGCCCTAGAGTTTGTAATCCATTGAAGTGTAGCATGGAGCTCATCTCTTGCTCTTACCTTCTTAGAAGAGATACTAATGAATGATGCAATATTGTGTCCAGGAAGAAAAGGGGAATGCAGAATTTGTAGGGTGTTCAACAGTATCTGGAGTTAAAACCTATCCGAGAGAAAATGGAGTAAAAAGAAGACCTCCAACTTCTCCATCATTAAATTTAAGTTTCTGACTTACACTCATGAAAATTATAGCATATATATATATATATATATACTCATAAATTTAATGTCCTTGCTTTGATTAGCAAAACTATAGATATGCTTAGTTTTGTTTACAACTTGAAAAAAATAGGACTGCAGTCCTTTTTTGTAAAATTGCTATTTTTGAAATTTCATCTGGTAAATTGCTAATCTCAAATTGAAACTACTATATGGAACAGTTATATTTCATATGAACTTGATGTCCATACTAGGCAGGATGACTTGTTTTTTATCAACACTGATGCATGTATTTGCTATTATATGGGGAACATGGGAAATAACGTCTATGCCAAAGGCAATTTTTGTAGAGTAACAAATCCATCCTCATCAACTCTCTTGTACCAAACTCTTCATTACATTTTTACAAATAAGATTTAGGTTCAGAAAAATTGAACTATTTGCTCAAGAATAAACTTATGTTATAAACATAGGGTATATTTATATTTACCTCATAGATAAAATTTCAACTCTACCTCTATTTATATTTAATATTTTGTTTTATAATCATCTAACTGATTTTAAAACATTTCTGTTCAACTGTATGGTCATCCTTGAAGGAATTATTTTTTAAAGTGTATCTTTTATTCTACATTTCTGATGCCCTGTATTTTACAGATATTAGCTATAATCTTTCTCATGAATTGAAAAGTGGCTAGCATTAACTCTGCTTTACTGATGAAGAAGCAGGTTCAGTGAAATAAATCATCTTGATCAAGATCTCATTACTAGTGAGATCTCATTACTAGAGAATCCAACTTTGAACTCAAACCAGTGTCTTATCTCATTATGTGTAGCTAGATGCTGACATTACCTTAGAGTCAGAATTTGATATACCAGTGAATTTTGATCATGATGCTAGCTCTCAAAAAGAGAAAAAACTCATCGAGAAAAGGTAAATGACAACAATACTGCAGTTTAAAATTTCCAATAACTGGATAGGTCACTGTCTATTGGCATGTCACACATGCTTTGTTAAGAAAATCTGTCACACATTTTTACTACTTTTTAAAAAGTGCTTATTTTATTCAAAGCACAGGAGATTAGATAATACATACAAGAAGCATATTTTTACTTCAAAATTTTTTTCAAATTTTTTGAGCTGCCATGCTGAGAAGCTGTGGTTTTTGCATGTAATATTCAGATAGTTTTTCTCTGCCTATGTTTATGGCGCTTAAAACAATTGGTAATTGTTGTTTAAGGTTTACAGATACATAAATACATTTACAAAGTATTTTTAAAGAGAATACTCTCATCTATCACTGCTGCATGACTACTATGTGACTTTCTATGTGGTCTAAAACAGCACTGAACAAAAAGAATTGATGCTTGCTCCACTGCACCTTAACATCTGGTAGGTTAGATGACAAACAAATACAATATATTAACTTGTTATACCATTGCAACTCTTATTATGTATTATGAAGGAAATAAATTGACTTTAAGAGCATGAACAAGTAGGTAGAGGGGCTGCAAACGAGACGGGACTTTGGGAGGTTATGAAACCTTTAAGAAGCAAAGACTAGTGGGTGATTTTCAGACCAGTGGTGGCATATCATTGGACCCCTCCAAGGAACTCCAGATGCTTCTTCTTCCTCTGTTTTTCACTTTGCGACCAGGTGAGTGTGTTTTACCACACACTCCCTGCCTTGCCATGATGCTTTCTACATGAGGTCCAAATCATTGGAGGCCAAGCCACCATGGAACAAAACCTCAGAAACTATGCAACAAACTAAAGCCTTTCACTTTACTTGATTAAATCATGGTTAGGGGAGTAGCTTGTGCAAATTTTCTGAGAAAAACTGGGCTCTAGGAAATTTTTTAAATTTAAATACAACAGAAATATTGGTGTTTTGGGAACAGATTGGAGAGAGTTGAAAAACTCACATTGGTGACAGATATTGGAAATTTTATCTTCTGCCTAGAAGTGTAGCTTGTATCATATACGTAGTAAGAACTCATTGAATATCTCTGATTAAAATATGAAGAACATATAAGACCTACCAAGGACATCTTCGATTTTTCAATTTAAGTAAGATTTAGCATGTTAAGTATCATGTGAAAATGAACATATCAGGAACTCTTAGATGTTATTTCCACTATTTTATAGTAATTTAATTGTATTTTCTACCAATCATCTTTTCTCAGACTATCTAGACAAGTATATGGAGATGGGTTAGAATTAGAGAAGCACCAGTCATTGTGCACATTGGAAGGAATTGTAAATGAATAAGAAATACAATGAAATATGAAATATACATTTCAGATTTTGCTTTAGATCCCAAAGCACTCCTAGAAGTCTTAGTTTTTCAGAGGTGGGGCTTTTGGAAAGTGATTATATCATAGGAATGTAATATTTATCCATTGACAAATTCAAAAGTAAATGGACTTTTGAGTGGTAAGCCCTGGTTGGAAGAGATGAGGAACTCCACAAATGACTAGAATGATGCATTCTTATCCCAGGCTCTTTCCTTTTCATTTGTCCTGGCTACCATGATTTGAGGAGCTTTTCTCTGCTATGCCCTTCCATCATGCTCTTTCCACCTTGAAGTCAGCTGGCCATGCATGGACTGAACCTTTTGAAACCTTGAGCTTAAAAAAATACACAACAACCTCTCAGATTTAAATTTGTAGATATCAGGTTTTTTCTTCCAGCAAAAGGTGAGAAATACAGAAATGTGGGGTCATTGCTTTGGCTATAAATGAACATGTAGTTCAAAATCTTTTGGAATGCATTTGTTAAAGGGCTTTGGAAGGTTTGCAGATGCTGGCTATAAAAGTCTTAGAATGGTGTAAGTAGAGATTGTTGGGAGATTCTTATGAGACTGTAAAAAACAATAATTTTGGGAGGAACATGAACAATAAAAACAGAAAGTTCTGTCTACTGCTGGAGCTAGTAGTGAACTGTGGTGTCTCCCATATATTTATAGAAAGTAAGATTATGTGGCCATGAAAGTTTCCATTCAGATTTCAGAAGAAGGTACAGGAGGACAGGCCAACATGTGTGACTAAGCCACAATCTCTGCTAGAAACCTCCAGGAGGGAGATGTATGAATCTATGAGAGTGAAATAGAAGCAACAGGGAATTGAAGAGGCCATAATATATAGCCCATCTGCTGAGGTAAGCTGCAAGCTGTGGTCACTGCCTAAGAGAGAGGCCATAGGGCTGTAACCAGTAAGGGTATGGAGTAGAGTTACTTAAACCTTCACAGTTCACATCTTACCCCCATATGCTGTAGTTGTTGGGTATGAAAATGCAAGATTTAACATTTGCCCTGCTGAGTTTCCCTTTTGATTTGATTCAAGTGTGTTTCATGCCTATTCCTTCCTTTTGCAATGAGCATCTTTCCTCTGTACCTTTGTGTGTTAAAATTTACTTAACTTGCTTTTTATTTTTTTTCCAGGGGCTCACATTCTGACAGTTTTCCTTAAGTCTTAAAGGATACTTTGGATGTTCAAGCAATACTAGAACTGTTCAAGCATTGGTCACACTTAGAGTTAGACTATGTGCATATTGCATAAGGAGACCCGGATGAGCCCTTTGAGTTTAGGTAAACAATGTTATGGCTTAGATCCATAATTCTTCCCCCCCCAAGTCTCATGTGTATAGAGATGTGGGTTTCAGAAAGTGTCTGGATCATGGAGGATCTTATATCTTAAGGAGAGAGACATGGAAAGGTGAGTTCTTGTCCCGGGTTTCAAGGTTCCCAGGACACACTCTCTCTCTCTCTCTCTCTCTCTCTCTCTCTCTCTCTCTCTCTCTCTCTCTCTCTCACACACACACTCACTTTCCTGTTGGGAATTAAGTAGCTTCCATATGTACTGCCCTTTCAGCAGGCTCTTTCTGCCTTGGAGCCAGTTGAGCATGCGTGGACTAAATCATCTGAAACTGGGAGCAAACCTAAATCTCTCTTCCTTTAATTTTCAGGTGTCAGAAAGTTTTCCCCAGTGACAAAAACATAACTAGTGCAGCTAGGTTGTTTATTGAGTCTTTCCTGCATTTGTGGTCAATGTGCATAAATAGATTAATCATGTCTGGCTTCTCTGTTTCATGCCCTATGTCTGCCCAATGTTTTAATTGGTAGTTATTAGAGAGAGAACCATATTTACTATAATAACTGTAGCCTCAGCGGTGTCCCAATTACTGGATACATTTCAATAGCAATTCTATAAAGAAGAAATCTATTTTCACTATGGGCTAAAAGGTAAGATTTTATTGTTTCTTTTTTGAAACTCATATATAGCATTCCTACATGTTGAGAATGAGATTTTGTAAACTAGTAGTTATCACTTCTTTTCAAACTTTATGAAGAACAAAAGAAGTGAAAGAGAAACTTGAACTAAATCATGAAGAATTTAAGTCGGGCACACACAACATCTTCAGTTGAGAATTTTCAAGGTGAGAAAAGGAATCCTCTTTGGAAGCTCATGAGAGTTTGAAAGATTTCATTTATCTAGAGTGCTTAAAATTCTTAGATGAGATGAGAAAATGTTATATAGACTTCTCAAACTTATCTCAACCCTCAATGACTCCAATCTCTTCTGCTATTTTCTACTAGTAACAGGCCACACACTGATGTCTCCTGTTAAGAACATGGAACAGTCACTTTGAAATGTCAAACATTATTTTCTTTCAATGTCTAAAAATGAAATTTGAAATTCAGAGATGGGAAGCTTATATTACATTTTTATCATATGCTATGTTTTTGTGACATTTTAAAAAATAAACACATATCATAAGGGCAATCACTTTTTGTGTGTTTTCTTCTCCCACTCTGGGCATGCCTGCCTGCATGCATGAGCTCTCAATTTTCCTGAAACTCTTCAAAAGAATGTCTCAATATCTGCTCACAGAAGAGAAGGCATCAAACTTCCATATACTTTAGTGAACAACAAGAGAAAATGGGACTTTTGTCCAACAGGCATACATCCATCAAATGCATCATCAACAAAGCTCCAAGATGCTAACTGAATGTTTAGGACTTTTAATCTCTGTTTGTTTTCATGTAGGTTATCTTTAATCAACTGAGAATAAGGTTAAGGCCTATATCTGGTTCTAGAATGTACTTCTCCCTAGAAAACAGCTATCTGTAAACATTAACTTGCCTGTAGGAGGAAGAATTCAAAATGAAGAGACAAACTGGTTTTATGGTGCTCAAGTAAGCATTCCCTAGGATTATGTGGGAGTTTTGCTGAATACTTGCACAGTTTGATTGATGAAGACATAAGTCTCCTAGTGAATTTTCTCTGGTTCAGACATACATTAGTTCTGGAATGCTAGTGCACAAGCTGATGACTATTCAGTATCATGCTTAGCCCCTTAGTTCAACAACACCAATAAGAATATATGACATAATATATGAATATATTAGCATATAGAAATATCAGATGTACATCCTTCCATTTGAAAATCAAATTCAACTTTTAAATATGAAACACTTAAATTGCTGGGGTAGAGCTCTTCAAACTGTACTGTAAGATGTTTATGTAAAACTGTCAAGGTAACTATACAGAGACTATCACACCTTTAGATTATTATCTGAAAATAGTATAATATTGTCCATTTGGAAAATTCAATATGCTTTGATACATGGAAACTATGTTAAGATGTCAGTGATTTCCTCAGCATGGAAACATTTGGATTCTTCTCAGTGATGCGATGACACCTTCACAACTATGCTCTTCCTCATGAGTAATAAATAGGATGAACAGCCATTCAGATGGACTCCCTTTAACTAAGCGTTACTGAGGGTGGGAACAGAAGCACACAGCTGATTGCATCACACATCCTCAAGCCTGATAAATGACAAACAAAAGCAAAATATGGATTGCAGATTTATGGAAGGTTCACACTGCAACTTATTTTATAGAGGGCTCGGAAGTCATCTTCACAGGCAACTCAGTACAATAATGAGAGGCTAAGCTTCAAATCCAAGTGTCTGGGTATGGAGCCATCGAGGTAAATACAGACATGGTCCCATCTCATGGAGACTTAGATAGGACTTACTTTGTTCTTTATCACGTTGTCCAGCATTGGCTATTCTAGAAACTACAGTTCTGCTCCCACGGGAATTACTGACACGTCTTGTCACCTTATCTATTACTCCCTTCTCTGGTGATTTGAATGGTAGTGATGATCTGTGCTTGATCAACTAATATGGGACATGGCTCACAGACAATTGATCAGAGATATGACGAACTTTCCACCCGCCAGTCCTCCAGAAGTGTGCCAAACCTGTGACATCTCTTCTCACTCTTATTTACTTGGTTTGGCTCCAGATCCTGTTGTACAACTGACTATTTCTCCATCAATTCTTCTTTCTCAAGTTTCTGTCAATCATTAATGCATAACAGATCTCAGAATAATTGTCCAGTATTTAGCACTGCTGAGTCTTCTTCTCCTTTGGCTGTTGACACAGAAGCTTTGTCTCCTGTGGCTGTTAAATGCTGAACTTTGTGCCAAGCATCTGACATCCTTTGAGCTTTCTCACTTGTGGTTTTCAACCTTCAGATGTCTCATATGTGTCTAACATTTTTCAACCTCCTTCCACCATGCAAAGCAGTTTCCAGCCAGCCAGTTCTTCCTTTAAGATTTGGCAATTTCTACTTTCATGCTACACTGTTATCCCAGAATTTTGTCTGACAGCTTCCAAAAGCAATGCCATCTTTAAGCTGTTAAGTTGTTCTTGGATTGATGGATCATTGGTCTTCTAGTTCAGTTTCTGTTTTCTCTTTCAACATATATTGTTTTGCTTACTGCTTTTGTTTGTTGTTCCCTTCACTAGAACATCTTTGCTAGTAAAGGTTTTCAATTCCTATGCCACTAATGTGTTCTTAAATAGGAATAAAAGTTTCCATGGTTATTGCTAAGTGTATTAATTTTAAATGACATAGAAAAGAGTACATTTTAGTTTTTTATTATCCTCCAAGAAGTTAAAGCCTTTCTTTTCATTAACCTATGTATGTACTGGAAGTGAAAACAAGTGATAAAAAGGCAAAATAGGTTCTTTTAAGAACCTCACAGAACACTTCACTATTAGGTGTGCACCTGAATTTTCTAACACTTAAATGGAAGTTACAAATATCCTTTACTAAGAATGGTCTGGTTTGTCATAGTAACACAAGTCCAAAATTCTAGACATTTAAAGTCATAACAGTCTGTTTATCATTCACACTATAAAGTCATTGTTAGAGCTTCAGAATCATACTCATCCTAGGACTTAGGTGTGGACTTTTCATTATCTGGCATCTTAACAGTAGAGCCAGATGGAAAATGCAAAGGAGAGAAACGGCCCAGCTCCAACTGTCTTGTAAATTAGCCTTGAACTGAGCAAGTTAGAATTTCCACTGTGCCTATGGTAAAAACCGCAAAGAGGTTACATAAATTTGAGATCTGGACAGTGGAAAGGGCGTTGTTTTTACCTCTTAGATCAAACTAAAGACATCTCTCCACTGCTCTTCATGGAATCTCACACAAACATCATGACTATAACAGAACTGCTTTTTCTCTTTTACAGATGCATGCAAGTAAGTAACTCATTCAGCGTTTCCATGTGCTGGGTTTGGGAGTTGTTCTTTTTACAAGCAACTCCTCGTACCTCAATAATTATAATCACCATAATGATCACCTTCAACGTGCCAGGCTTAGCACTATATGGTCAATCATAATTATCTCCCAACACACCTATAATAAAAGATTATTCTCTCAAGTTTTACAGGTAAACATTTAAAATAGGGCAAGAAACTTGCCCAAAGATCCGCATATACTGGATCCCAAAATCCTTAACCTCTGCATTATCTACAGTTTCATCGCTCAGGTGATTTCTCATGTGGAAGCTCCTTGGAAGTTGTCAGTAACTTGGTGACTGTAATTTTCAACTGTAAAAATGTAATCCAAACTGCCAGTGAGACCACTTACTCTCTGTCACAGCCTCAACGTGCCTTTTCTTTTATCTACAATAACTTATTTTAAAATAAATTTTTTAGGATTTTATTTTTGGTTCATATATGTCTGCCCTACACAATACCCACATCTCTTGTGTGGAAGGGATGGTATCTGTGTATAACACATTTTCATTTTTTGACTCCCTTCCTCTCCCCTCCCTCCCACCTCCCTGCATCTATTGATCCCCTATCAATTTGACCATAACCTATCTCCCTAATTCCTACTATTTATCCTTTATTTTGTTTTTTTATTTTTATTTTGGACTTTCTGCATAAGAGAAACCATACAATATTTAAGCTGATGTGTCTGATCTATTTAACTTAATATTATTGTCTCAAGGTACATATGTTTTCCTACAAATGACTTAAGTTTATCCTTCTTTATGACAAGATAGTATTCTATTATATATAAATACCACATTTTCTTTATCCACTCACCTGTCATTGGACATGTAGGCTACTTCTTAGACTTAGCTTTTATGAATTGTGCCCAGCGAAATGAAAGGCCCAGTCAAAAGACAGGCAACCAAAATGAATAGATACAGCTCAGAAGAGCAACAAACAGCCAGTATCTACATAAAAATGTTCATCATTGCTGGCCATCTAAGAGATGCAAATTAAAACAACATTGAGATTTTACTTCACTTCCGAAACAGTAGCTATCATCAAGAAATCAAATAACAACAAATATTGGCAAATGCAGGAAAGAAATGAACCCTTCTGCATTTTCCCCATTGTAGAAATCAGCATAATGATTCCTCAAAAAACAGTCAGTTCCATTTGACCCATCTATTCCTTTTCTAGGTATCTTCCAGAAAGTGTTAAAGACATTGCATTATAGTGATACATGCATACCTTCTTTTATAATCCGCCTAAATTTAATAGTACACATTCATATATCTTCTCTTGGACTCTTCCTTCCCATGTAGAGGGTAAAGAATCCTTTCAACATGTTCATTTCTTCTAAGTTGGATTTCTGAAATCATCACATAGGCAAATCTTAGAAATTCACCTTACCTAAAATGTAATGTAACCTCTATATTTTACTTTTATTCTTTCATAGTTCTCTTCATCTGTGTCTTTCTGTCTTTATCTTGCAAAATGAAAGTTTTAGATAACATCAAATAATGAAAATAATAATACATAATAACAATACTAAAAATTTTACCTGGTGATAATTTTAAAAAATCAATATTGAAATATCAGTGACACACAAACCACATTTTATCTCATCTAATCTTCACAGTCACATATAGAGAACTTACAGAACTATTGACACAATTTTGCAGAAATTGAATCACAGAGAAATTTGGCAGTTATTTCATTAGATAAAATTAAAATCTAGGAAAACTCAGTATTGAAGTCATTCTAAACAATTTAGATTTACTTCCAGAAATTAGTTAATATCACATGAAACAGAAAAATATGTACTAAAAGAATTGTCTGATATTTTGATGTTAAGCAAGTTATTTTCTGTAACTCTCTGAGGTAGGACTATTCAGTTCTATATTAACCTTTAGAGATGACAGTGATTTTCATAGGACTTTGTGTTGTAACATTAAAGTAAATAATATTTTTTCATTATTCTAATTGGTGATTATAATTCTGTAAATTACAGCTACAGAAAATTAAACAGAAATAATATAATATTGAATTTTCTTCTAATACAGTAAATGCATTTTCTATATATTTTGACATTAAGATTCTCACACAATCTAAAGGACATGTCTGCAAAGTACATGCTATTATCTTTGCTTAAGAAGGTACTGAAGTTCAGGGAAAGAATTTTCTAAGTTAGACACTAATAAATATATTTAAAAGTCACTTAATAAAAGAGAGTCTTAACTCATTAAGACATAGCCCTTATTGTTCCATTACAAAATACTTAACTTTTTCTAAAACAGTCTCATCATATATTTACTATGCTCCCATGAAAAGTTAAGCATATTTATTAAACTCACATTCTTGTCTTTTCATTTACTTGTGATATTATTTTTTAAATGCTGTCTTAATTCATTTCTGCTCCCTAAAATTCTAACTGCTTATTGTCCCTTTAATTTTTGAAACTGAAAATGACTTATTAAACCAAAAATATAGATGTGGCAAGGTGTCTACCATTTTAGGTCCTAACTGCTAAGTTTAAGAATCATTTGACACAATATTTCTAGTTCAAGTGCTATGTAAATATTGATTTTCTTTTATTCATTTAAAAGCAAAAGAACAAAAATGGTGATGCAGAATTTCAAAACAAAACAATAGAAGATTAACACTGGTATTTTGTATTGTTATCTTCAAAGTAGTTGTTCACATTACAAGATATAAGCATGAAAAAATTATAGAACAATGAAAGCATAAACTGTGCTTTTTAGTGAACTGAGATTAGTAGTATAATTATCTATCATATATATATATATATATATATATATATATATATATGAATATGTATACAGACATAAAATCTTTTCCATTCTTTCTTTTTTCCTTTCCCCTATTCCAGTTGTTCTTTCATTTTGAGGATTTTCTTTCCCTTTCTCTTTCACAATATCTATTACACATTTTAGATCTTATTTACTCTTTTGGTTTTTTATACTAGGGAGAGAATATGATATTTACACATGTGAGCCTGATTTATTGCACTTATGAATATGGTCTCAAGTTTACCTATAATTTTGATATGCATACATTTTGATTTTTAAGTTGCAAGATCATTTTTGTATTTTAAAAATCTTTGGCCAATGGAATTAGAATGTGATTATATACATCGTGGTAAAAAAAAAAGTGGAAGTTAAAATTTCTTGTGCCCTAAAAGGTTAGAAGATGTCAGTCATTATTTTCTTGAAGGACTACTTACTGGTAACTTTAGCATTCTTTAATCTTCTGTGTTTACCCTAAAGGATTGTTAACCTTTGGATAAAATTGAGAAAGAGTTCCATAATTCCTTTTTAATGAGTTGAAACAAGCCTGCAGACTCATTAAAGGGAGTTTGTTTCTTATTCTTCAGATGATACAAATATTTCTTTGAGTTATCTGATGATCAGAAAGCTTGTCCTTTGAATCTTAAACTTTCCCTGTATGTAGAGCACAAACTCTTCAAGCTGCACGAAGACCATTACATTTACCGATGTTTTCCTGACAAAATGTGTTCCAGTCCCCTAAGTGCAGTAACAAATTAACATAAACTTGACAGCATAAAATAGAGATTTATTCTCATAGAGTTCTGGAATCCAGGAGTCCAAAGTCAGTCTCACTGACCTAACATTAAGGGGTCAACAGTACTGATTCCCTAAGGGATTTCTAGGGGAAAGTATGTCCCTACTTCTTCTGGTTATGTGAAGTGGTTGGTATCCCTTAGCTTGTGGCTGTATTCACTGCAAACTTTGTTTTTATTGTCAGATTTCTTTCTCCTTTCCATTCCACTGTCTTACTTTTATTCACTAACATCAGATACACTCAAATGATCCACCATCTTTAATCTCATTTTTAAAGTCTCTTTTGCTATAACAAATAATATTCACAGGTTCCCAGTGTTTGCAAGTGGGTATATTGGTTGTATGGATTGAATAGCATTCATCATCCTTCAGAGTATAGTAAATGCTAGAAAGATAGGAATTAATATAGAAAAAAAGATACATTTAGTTATTGAATGAAAACAATGTGGGTGTATGACTTTCCAAAGCTTTCAGGGATCCTACCTATCTGTTAAAGCCTGCCTCCTTATGACCTTAATAATTGCCATGTTACTGTTGTTATCTTTTTCCTTTCTTCCAAAGATGGAGATTAAAAAAAAAAAGCATCTGGATGGATATTATGTAATGAAAATAGGGGGGCTAGTTGTTATGGGAAGTGATAACACAGGAATGTGGTATTCTGAGGAACTAAGAACATTTAAAAAATGACTCCTCTGTTTCTATTGTATCTTTTTCTAGCTCTTTGAAGAACACTGTTGGAAAACACTGTCAATTGGAATTGCAATATATATGTAAGTAATATAATTACATATAGTAATATATTGCATATATACTATTGCATAGTAATGTATTGTAAGTAAAATTTCATATATGTGTGTGTGTGTAAGTAATAGAACAACTTAGACAACTTTGATTCTCCCTATCTTGGAACAAAAGATATCTTTCCATTTTCTAATGTCCTCTTCAACATCTGCAGAATACTATAGTTTTCATTATAGAAGTCTTTCAAAAATGATCAAAATATGACATGATGTTACAACTCGCCAGGATGATTATAATTATTATGTATCACAAACATGTACTAAACAACAACAAAAAGCAAAAAACTTGGGAAAATTTAATGAACCATACATTTACAATTCTTGGTGTTTCACTGTTTAGAACGTTACCAAGTCAAATCCATTATATTGTAAAGTCTGATGTTTAACTATTATTTGTGTAATTTGGTACTCTAAATTATTTTACTAGACTTAGATTGTGGAAGTAATATTAACTTAAAATACCTTCTTACTATTCAGGTGGAAGTAAAGTATGTTGGTTTTACAGCTGACTAGCTTACACATTCTGTTGTGGTTTTCTTTGAACATTCTACAAATAGACCTAAATTGTATAACTAGAAACAACAGATGTATAATAGAGAAATATGTAGAAATAGAGTATTTTTCAACATCTGGACTTTTCTATGCATCACTAAGACTCAATCATTTACTGGAAAGTCGGTCATTAACTACCTCATGTATCTTCTTTCCCATTTTGAATACTCCAGGACTGGAACTTTCTGCACAAGCAACTTAATGAAAAATTTCATCGTGTCCTTAAAAAAAATAGTGAGATAAGCACAGTGAAAACTCAGATAAAAAATGTTTGAGGTAGACTTCGTGAAGGTGGGAAGGTGATGTTGGCAAGGGGGAGAGAATAATACAGTGGGGAATCAGGTAAAAGTAAACAAAGAGGATCAAGTTGTGCTGCGTACGTGCACCAATTTCCCAAGGTGAATATGATTATGATGCATGCAAAAATACACCAACAATAGCAACTGTTTGTAGAATATCCATTGGTTTAGATTGGTCTGTATTTTTAAAGGAAGCATAAAGCATCAAGGGAAACTTAATTGTTTCCTAAGGGGACAATGTCTTTATAAAACTATCCCCACATCTTAGCAAACCTGAAGAAGTCAGTACTGTCCTCTGTCGGAACTCAAGACTGTTAATAAATGCATTGCTTTTCCCAATCAATGGAGGCTGCAGGTATGAATCACAGGTTTTAGTTTCAAGAACCAAATGTCAGTTACTGAGTTTAATTTAAAAATCTTATTTTTTCCCTTTAATCTTCACTCTAAGGAATGTAAACTGCTCTTTAATGTGTGCAGTAGCTGTAAGAAATACACAGGTTATTCAAATAAAAAATTTTAAACATTGGTATTGTCTTTTGCTATACAAACCAAAAATAACATCAATAGAGGGATAAAATGAAACCTATGTGAAAAAGAAATTAAATTAGGAATAAGCAAAACTTATTTGGAGGGAAACGTTATACATCTGAGTGAATTTGGACTGTACAGTGGGGATAGTAGAGCACATGCCATATAATCTGACCCAAATAAGGAAGTACAATATTGAAAAACTGTATTTCTTTGATATTACATAGTATAGAAACTCCTTGAGAAAGATTTTGTAGAAGACTTGGTTGCTTAGCAACCAGGGATCCATGGGGACAAGTCCATCTTTAGCCTATTACAGGTTACCAAGTCTCACTGATGCTGCTGTGAGTCATAGGTATGTAGTTCTCTGAATACATCTGATGATAAGTTATCATTGGTGTATGTCCTGGCACAGGACATATTTAGAGAACCTTATTCTTTCTCTTAATATATCAGTGCCCTACCTTTTCCTTGGAGAAACAAAGTTGAGATGGTCAGACTATCCAAATGATTCCTGAATATAGGATCAAATCCCATGGCGCTTTGCAGTAGTCAAAGATATAGAAAAAACACAGGTCACTAACTTTATTGAATCCTCATTAACATTCTAATAACCATGCCGCAGAAGCCCACAGATACATGCACTCTCGTTAACTGCTGAATACATTAAAATCACCATTATCCAAAGCTACAGTCTGCTGATGATGAGTGTGAGATGATGGTCAAAGTGACAATTACTGATAGACACTTTGAAGAATCAAAACAAGCTTATGTTTGTATGAGCATCAAGACATCATCAAATGTGTCTAAGCAATGCACTAATGAGATGTTGCTGTGTTTTGTCTCAGGCAGAGAGAAGGAAGAGGGTCTGGAGAGGCTCCACACAATCACCAGGGAAGATATAAAGAGTCCTCGGCCCTTGGCTACAGCGTATCTTCATGGCATCGTATCTGAACGGGCACTCAGGCTCCATGTCTCTTTTGACCTACCCCGAGCTATGCAGTGCTACATCCTACGGAGCTCACTGTTACATCCCAGTAACTCCTTCCAATGCTTTCTGCTCCAATGATCTAAGCTCTACCATTGGATATTACTTACCCAGCAGCTACCAAGGAAATCTCTGGCTGCTGGACCCTTGTCAAGAAACCTACTGTGACCTGCCGAGCTGTAACTCTCCCAGCCGTGAGCTCAAGACACGTGCTACAAACTGTGATCCCCAGAACTCCTGTGTGTCCTCTGACTTCCCATCACCGGGACAAGCCGTCACTGCCTGCAAAACCACCAACGTCGGACCCAGCCCCAGCTGCACCTCTTTCACGCAGACCAAAGGGTATGTACCCAACTGCTACACAACCACTCTATGTGCATCTAAAGCCTGCCAGACCCCTCGCGATGGCTCCAACTACTTTGGGCAACTTAGCTACTTATCCAAGAGTCCCCGAACCCTAAGCTACCACAGACTTGGTGGTCTGGCATACAGAAGCTATCCAACTCTTGGCTTTATCAACAGTGGTTTTTCACCATCACGTTACACCGTCAGTAGATATCAGCCCCAAAATTACTTAATGAAAAATTGCAGATATCTGAATTATGGACCTATGAGCTACCGACCCCTGAGCTACTCATCCGGCAACTTCCGGTCCCTGAGACGCCTACCCAGTAGCTTCCCGCCTCTGAGATATTTATGCAGTGGTTGCAGACCTCTGGATTGCTATTGATCAACTAACAACATCTATAAAAGCTAGAAATTTTTCCATGGGGCAGATTTTACCAAGTAGCATCTCTAATACTCTGCTGCAGTGCCTTATGCATTTAAAAAGGGTTGTTAAAATAACCTTAGGGCTTATTAACCACAGATATATTGTTACCATATGGTAATCTATATGGTTACCTGCTAGATACTGGTCCTGCTGTTTTGTTAATTTTTTTTGTATGTTAAGGCCTGATCCTTAAAGTGGTATTATTTTTAAGACTGATCATGACGGAGTTACAAGAGACTTTACACGCAATATAACCATCACCAGCTTTCTTATTTTGATTGTCCTGTGACTCGCCTCCCAATAAGACTCTCAGCTGTCTTTCTTTGGTGAAATAGGGTTTCTTTGGTGAAATAGCGTTTCCAACATGCAAATACTTTCAGATGGTTTTTATTTACTATTAATAGCTTTGTAAGCTGTCTGAGTAGCATCATCCTACTAGTAAACTGAAAACATCACCTTAAATATATTGAATAGACTATTCCATCCTTTCCTCGACTGATTTTAAAGGCAAGCAAATAACAATGACTGACTAAAGCTAAAAAAGCAGGAGACTTCAGCTATGAGGGATGGCACATGCCTGTAACCCCAGCTTCCTGGGAGACTAAGGCAGTAGGATGGATCGTAGGTTTGAGGCCAGGCTGTGAAAATGAGTAACTATGCAAGACCCATTATCAAATGAAAAATAAAAAGGGCCGTGGGTGTAGCTCAGCGTGAATGCTCTGGATTCAATCCTCAGTACTGAAGGAAAAAAAAAAAGACTTCAGCAAATGCAACGAATCTTCTCTTCCAAAGAAGACATAAAGGATAGGATGAACTGTCACTTGAGTTTTGCCATCAAGCCTAAGAGAAAGGCTGAAAAGTAATTGAAGGACAAAAACTACTTGTTCTAAGGATGACAAAATGCTATGTAGACACTTGATTAGTTTTATTTTACATTCAGAATTCTGCCCTGATGAATTATTGTGTCTGATTCTAGAAAAGATCCTGATTCATGATTAGTAAACAAATTTTTATCTGGAAGAGATGGCTGTCCTTTGTTTCACTTTACATTCTCTAAAGTTTTTATCTATATCTAGGAAATATGCACATCACTGTTAAAATGCTAGTTTCTTTCCATTTACTTTACAGTCTAAATTAAAAATAGGAAGAAGTACAATACAAAGTTTGGATTTTTTGATTTGTTTTGTTGTTGATCTCTCTTTAACATATTAAATGTATTTGCATTAAAATGTCTCCAATTGATCTGAAATAAGGAAATTTGAGGAAAATGTTTATAAAATAAACCAATTTATTAAAAATGTACATAATACTATGTGTTTTTCTTACATAATATGTAAATTAATTATAGATAAAACTTGGAAAGTTGAGTAGATTTACTATTGAATTCTTGAGAAATGATTTATGTCTATAAATTACTCATCAAAAATGAAAAATGTGTATATTTTGGTGGTAAAAATAAAATGGGAGATATTCTAAGTATTTCTGTAAGTACAAGTCAGTCATGTTAATCTCAACTAAAATTTATTCTGGAGAATAGTGTAACTTCAGACTAGAATAATAGGGAAAGTTTAATAATATCAACCATCAGTCTTGGGGCTGGGAGTGGCAGTTCAGTGGTAGAAAGTTTCTCTTGTATCTGAGAGTCCCCTAGTTTGATGCCCAGTACCACAAACAAAAATGAATAATACACAAAAGTCAGTATATACAATTAAAAGAGCAAACAAGTGGAATTAGTATATGTAGGGACAATTAAGTCACTCTTCTGTGATTTCTTTCACTTGTCAGAGAATTCCATTCACTAAAAAATTCATGTTTATGTTAAAAGAACTATAGTCACCTCTATAAACCATCCATTGACCATACAGGATTAGTTTAATTCTTTAACATAGGATAGATGCTGAAGTGTTTGAAGTGAATGGTATATGTCTTAGTTGTGTATTCAATACTTCTAATTAAGCATACATTATTTATATTTACAAACTGCTGGTAAGCTTATTTCTTTATACATCGAGTGGAACTCTTTGGAGATATCAAGATTTAAAGGTACTGTCATCAGTAACTATTTAGAAACTTGGTTTAATGAAACAGACACAATGCTTTCTTAACCATTTTAAGAACAATATAAAAATTCAAGGAGAAAGAAAGAGATCTTATCCTAACTGGAGGAAAAAGAAATTTTTCAGTGGATGTTTATCACTGCACAAACCTCAGTAGTAAATCCTGGAAGAGGCAAAAGACCTGAAACAGGTAACTGGATAAAGAAAATGTAGTATATGTATGCAGTGGATTACTATTCAATGGGTTAAAAAAAGAGATACACTTGAGGCACTCATAGGAAAATACAGGAACCTTCAGACCATCATGTTAAGTAAAGTAAGTCTGACAGAAGCTTAAATTTTATTATATGAGAAACCCAAAATGTAAATAGCTTAAGTAGTAAAATACAAAAAAAAGATGATAGGAAACAAAGAAGTAGAATGAATGAACTTTATCATTAGTGAGGTCATTTGTCTTAATAGACCTAATTCTTCAATTTGACTTCTGTCATTAACAAATTTCATTTGTATGTTTTCTCCCTGTGCTTTCTTTCAATTCCAAAGTACTCAAAATCCAATGAATAATAAAGAGTGGTTCCTCAGATTTCCAATAAAGTGATCTTACAATAGGTAGCGCAGCTTATCAATGAAGAGATGACTGTAAAAGCTCTAATATTTATATAATTAATACATATGCTCTATGACACATAATAATAATATATGTATTTTCGAAAGTGTGTAAAGTAAATCAGATAAAAGTATCCCATTTTGTCTTATCTTCTCCTGTATTGGATACTACATTTAGAAAGTGAACTGAACTTGAAATTAGCAAATATTTATTTCATAGAGTACAGCCGTGCCCCTTTTTTCATTCTAATGTTATGGGGGAAAATAGGTGATATAGTAGTAAGTGTATGAAAAGCTATATGACAGATCAAATACGTTATTGTAACCCCTCCAACACAGGTGCTCCAAAATCAGATTGTGCCATTTACACTTAATTTGTTCCCCATAATGAAATAAAAAACACAGGGGAAAAGGCCAAGAATGTGCATACATACATTGTATGTAACCTCTCATTTGAGATGAGGACATACACTAAGTCACTGAATCATATGAATTTTCATTCTACAATACAGCTGGCAAAAGAGTATATAAAAGTCAGATATGAGCTATATCTACAAGAGTAAAAATTTAAAAGGTGAATTCAAAATGAAAGTAAAATATTTGAGAAAACAGAACTTCAGAACTTTGTATCTGTACTTCTAACTGCATATATATATATATATATATATATATATATATATATATATATATATATGAAATAACCCAAGAAAGGAATAAACAAATTTTCAAGGGAAAAGGCCTACCTTGCATCAATAAAGCTATTAATTTCTGGCTTGGAGCACACTTGTTTCACACAACCAGCAAAAAGATTGTAGAGAGAGAGACGAAGAAGTAATGGAAGGAGAGAGGGAAGATGGTGGGGAGAGGAGTAGGAAAGAGAAAAGAAAGGAGAAAGGAAAGAATAGGAGAAAAAAAGTGAAGAGCATGGTTTAAGCATTTTCACAAATTTTCCTTCTCACTTCAGTATGTGACTTAGCAACAAGAAAATGCATAACTGGAGTATCCAATAATGTGTAGAGGCTCTTGAGTCAAGACCAATAACTCTCATACTACCCCAAGTTTCCTCACCATAGAGGGTCACATCTGACTCTCAGGATGCCATCTTCTACAAGCTTATTAATGTGGGCCATGGATACATTTGAATTCCCACTAAAACTAATGGATTCCTTGTAGATTAACTTGGAAGCAGATAGAAGCAAAGAGATGCTAAACAGTATGATTAATTGTGACTACATATGCAAACATATAGATTTATGTGATATATATATATATATATATTCCTTTTCATCTTTTCATGATGATTCTTAAACTTGAACATATAGCCAGAAATGCTAGTTGCACTATATAGGAAAAAAAATATTTAGCTCTGTTTTATAGATCTGTTTACCACTTGTGTATTAATTATGTCATCTCTATGGCTAAGGCTATTTTTATTGATAAAAACATAGAACTTAGTCAGAATTCCTTTTCTCCTTATTTCTCCTCTCTCTGGAAATATATGTAGTGGAGATTTTAAACATAACAGTGTGATGTGGCCTGAGGCATAGAACATCTACATTTCTCTATGCTTTTGTGTAAAATACAGTCATGCTATAAAATGTTAATAGAAACATAATATGAAAGCTCATGTATTTTGGTCAACTGGTATGACAGCTCCATTTCACAGGAATGGTGCTATTTAAGGAGGCTATCTCTGCTCATTCCAGTAAAAGTATGAACTCATCAGCATAATAAGCTCCTGACCAACCTAGATGGGGAGGCACAGAGAATTGGGCTCAAAGCAGCTGTTCAAGCCTCAACTACACTTCAGCAAAGGCAGAAAAGTCCACATATGCAGTTGCTGATAGAAATAACCCTAGGGAGCAGGCACAGAAATGATTCTATGCAGTGATGGTTACACAGGACACAAAATCAGCCCAAGTCCTTCTTTAATCTAAAGTTAGGAACCAATTTTATTCTTATAATTGCAGGATCAGTAAATGTTCTATGTTAACCCAGAGCATAAGAAAATAGCAACCTCAGTTCCAAAACTTGAGGTTCTTGTCTTCTATCCAGGGATTGTATAATTTTGCTACATGCATTCAACATTTGTTTAATAATTTTATTCTTTACTTGAAAATTTGTTCATATTTTCCACTATTTCTGCATAAGAAACTGTAGAAATGTCAATGACTGTAGAAATGTGTTGCAATGTAAGCTGTCAAAATCATAGTGTTCATAAAATAGAGTTGGGCATCATCAATAGATATATCCTGGTCACTGTGTGAGTATGGGTCTAATCTAGGGACAGCCTAGATATTTTGCTATCCTGGGAAAGAAAATGGAATCAAAAAGAAATTTCAAGAGTGTATTTCATGTCTACTTCTTCAAAATACAAAATTATTTGTGTTATGGCCTATGCCTAGATGTCTCCCCAAAGCCTCATAAATCAGAGGTGGGGCTTTTTTAGAGGTGGCTAAATCTGGAGTATGTCAATGATTCATGATACAATGCTGGGATTAAGGATGTATGATCCACTGATTGGTCTGGCCCTGCTATGATCCTGATAGCTTAGAAAGAATACAGAAGGGGCAGAAAGATGTTGGTGACCCTTGGATCATAAGACTAATTTTATTATCAAGGCACATAAACATGGGTCTATCAGATCTACATTTATTCTTTAGACTATTTCTATTAATAAATTATTAATTTTAATTTTGAGTCTCTTTATATTAAACATGAGTACTTAACAGAGGAAATACATAAATAAGGTATTGAGTTTTTAATATTTACTGAGTTTATATAAAAAAAAGCATCAAAAGTATTAACGCTGGTTGGTCTTTGGTGTACAAAATCTAACAAAGAACATGAGAGATAAATTTCCATATGGACTACACTGAAAATATCAATAGCATTCTTCAAAAAATAATATTTACTTCAGTTGTCACACCAAAGACAGTCTGCACATGTGACAACACCTCATTCCATACTCACAGATCACTTACACCTATACCACATGTATTTTGCTTTCCTGGCCTTTATGTAGGTCATACTAGACATCTCAGTAGTCTTGCTGTTTTGTCAGGAGATTCTTATTAACAGTCACATAATCTATTAATAAAATACATTATTAAATTTTTAATATGTATTTTATGTTTAGAATAGACATCATTTTTATATCAGCTGTGGACTTGCATATAGAACCTAAAAGATAACATTAGAGATAAATTCCTATATGAACTACAATGAAAATACTAATGGAATTCTACCATAAAAATAAGCTTTGCTTCAACTGTCACAACCAAGGCCATCTTCACACATGACAACTCCATCTTCCATGCACACATTGTGCTCACACTGCCAGCATATGTGCTTAGCTTTTCCTTCCTATGTGAGAGTCTTATTACCTCCCTTCTCTTCCTGTTTTGTTAGGAACTTCCTACTGTATTATTCAACATGCACCTACCAGGGAAATAAAACGTCAAAGAAATAAAGTATCAAATATGTAATGAGTGTTTACAATAGACATCAACATTTTCATATCAGCCATTTACTTGCTTACAAAACCTAAAAGATAAGAACAAAAATAAAAAGCTAAGTGCACTACAGTGGAAACAAAAAATTCTACCACAAAAATAAGCCCTACTCAACTGTGACACCCAAAGCAGTCTTCTCACATGAAAACTTCATGTTCTATGCACAAATATCACTTACACTCACATCACATGATTTGTTGCCTTGTACTTCCTTGTGAGGCACAGTTTAAATCTTTTTTTGTTGTCCTTTGTGATGTTGTACCTGCCTGTTCAAACATCAGCTCACCAGTGTGTGTCACAAATTTGTGTAGTTCCCTGGGCAGAAATATTTTGATTTTACTCTATAAATGATATTTTAGAAGCTCCAGTCCCAGTCCTCTAAGAAAATTTCTCCAAGATATTTTTTACTTGTTACTTTCTTTGTAAACTTCTAAACTACTTATGTCACACGTGTTTAGGCTTGAACAAAACACAACTATTGACCAATGCTTTGCATTTTAAGTGGCATAATAGTTGCTACATAACTCATCAAAAACATCTACTCCACCTTTGGCTTTCTTGTTGAAAGTTTCAATCTTAGGCTTCAGTTTAGTCAAGGTTCTTCCATAAATAGTTCCATCATGCTGAAATGTTGACATCAGAAGTACCAGCTTGTTTTTCATTGCATATACACGGCCAATGTTATATCTCTTTGAAATCCAAAGATTGTACTGTACAATTTTGTAATTGCAACATGTCATTTGGAATTTCTGCTCTGTTCCTTTATGTAGTAACTGCACTAGTCAACTTGTACACTGTTAGCAAGTGTAACATAAATTCGAAACCAGTAAATCACCAATTGCTGAATGTCACATTCCGATTAGTTTGGAAGATAGAAACAAGTCTGTTCACAACATGGTTCAGCTTATCACTAGATGAACTAGGACTTGATAACTGAGTTCCAGTGTAAATGTCTAAACCAAAATCAGTAAGTCTTTGCATCTACAAGGACATAAATTTTTATGCCATATTTTGACCCATCAATTTTCCATAAGTCTTTTTCATTCCTGTGATATCCATAAGAAATCTGTGCTACAGTAGATCTGTGAATGCTTTTAGTTCAGTTAGTGAGGTGTCATAATACATACATTTTTGAATGTAACTTGGTGAATAAAGAATGCTTTATTTGCATTTCAGCCTTTGTGAATTTCACATCATCTTGTAGCATTTTGTCTGTTTACAATTTCCAACACTGAATGACAGTGCTGGCTTTCTGTCCAATATGTTTCACCCCTGCCAAGAGTTTTTCACTATATTTTAGATCTAGTTCTAACACTAGATTGTTCCATTTGTTTGTGTGGCCATTTTGCAGCATTTCAACTAGTCAAATATGTACTCACATTACCCTTTTCTTCATCATTTGACTCAAGAAGATCTGCATTCCCTGTGTCTGTATTAGTTTGATTCTTGTTCCGTTGCACTAACACAGAAACTTTGGTTGATGTGGCCCACGTCAAACTCATCATCGTATTATCATACACTCCAGCACTGTTCTGTTATGAAAACATGCATTGTACCATAATGGATCATCTTCACCATCCACGCATGAGTAATCTGGTGAATCCATTTTGTTCTCCTCCAAAACTTGAAAATCTGATTTTTCATGTGCCATTGTACTGAATTAGGCTACTTCTACCAGGAAAATCAAAAGAAAACATTTTCAATGCAAGTTCTAGAGTGTTGTGGGTCTTTTGGACCCTTTATAATGCTCATTATGTAAACAAACAAAAATAAGTGAGCTGTACCATAAAGGTGAGTCCAAATCCCATTTTTCCACTTTTACACATGTGAAGACTCCCTGCTAACAAATGATAAACACAGAGTGCTTCCTGTATTCCTCAGGGAAAGATACGAGACACATACATGGCTACTGTGATGCCAAAGTACAAATTTACAGTACAAAAGCCAGAGATGGTCCCTGCTCCTTTATTGCTTTGCTACTTTCTGCCCACCATGAACTGTTTCTCATCTTTGATCCCTGTGTCATGCCACTCTGCCTTGGAGCCAGCTGATTATCGACTGAAATCTGTACAAACCATGAGCCAAATAAACCTTTCATCTTCTAACATGTGGGTGTAGGATATTTTATCTTAGCAACAAGAAAATTAATACAAATTGTTTTGGATGACTAGTCCTCCCTTCTTTCTATATAAGGGCCATTTGCATGTCTTCTTAGTGTCAATGAGACAGATGCATGTTTGTATAAAGTGGAGATGTTGCATGGTCCATCACTGTCCACAGAGTTGGACAGACGGCTAAGGAGAAGGAGGCAGCACTTGGTTATGCAGGGAACTAAGGTTGAAGAAAGGAAATCATTCTCTGTCTCTGGCTTTGTTACTAAATAATTATCAAACTAGAAACCAGTTTTGTCCCTAGAGCTCAGTTTATTACCAGTAAAACAAGCAGGTTGAATTTAATGAGCATTTACATCTCTAAAATATGATGATTCGATCATTAAAGTTGCAGTTTGTGTTAGTCTTTTACAGTGTTTGACTATGCCTTCTTTGTGTATGTTCCTTTCCCCAAGTGCTTATCAGAATCCACCCAAGCCCAGCCAATGTCTTTTAATGAGGGACCCATGTTTTAATTACATACCGCAAGTACACTATTAAACCTTGAGAAGTGCACTTAGCTCTACTACACTTTAGTTATTAAATTGTCAAGTTTCCAATGGCAACCTTACTCCTAACTTACAGGTTTCTTAAAGTCACTGTTTGAGTTAATATTAATGTTCTGTCCAACTCAAACAAAAGAGGTACCTTAGGAAGGACTATGATTAGACTTTTGTCTGTGAGCTAATTTTTTAGAAACTGCAAATTTAAGTCATTTCAACTCAGAAACTGCACCTTTCTTGTAAAGCACAAATACCTAAGTACACTAGTAAAACCAGTGCGTGAACCCTCAGACCAGAATTTAAAGTTTTTCACCAGACACCACCTCTCTGTCTGGGAACCTGACCTCCCAACTGAAAAAACTACATGTCATATTGAACAGCCAATCTCCACAACTTACTACTCTTATAAAAGAGTGAAACAAAAATGCCTGACACCATTTTGCAAACAACATATTGACTCAAATTTGCTTGGGCTGGAATCTGGAATATTTCTGATAGTGGGTGAGAAAACTTACCACTTGATATATTCTTTCCTGGGGCAGGCTCAAAAGATAGTGTCTATTTTTAAAGCCATAAAGTGAAAAGGAAAAGCACACAAAGGAGGGGCAGATATGCTAATAGGTGCACTTATCATGCTTAAGAAACTTCAGGAATGCTGCAGATCAGAAGTTGATAATCAGATGATAACCTGATCACAGGGGCAGTCAGGGAAGCAGGGACTCCATGGAGAGATTGCCTTTAAACACTATAATCTGTTACAAGCTGAGAAGGAGTAATGTGGAGAACTTTACTTCCTCTTAAGGAATCATTATAAAGAGAAATACATTTGAGAAGCAATTTTAAATACTGTATGACTTCTTTAAGCTAATTACTCTGAGACCAGGTCACATGAGATTCTTACCTTTGACCCATGCTGTCACTGTGGAGACTCGTATTGTGTAATGAGTATGCTTGCTAAGGATTGTCTTCTCTTCTTTATTTTTAATGTTTTGCTTCTGAACGTGTTTCTGAGCAGAGTTTGTTCATCTGGTGAAAGGGAGAAAATGATGAAATTCATCCTCTAGAACTCACACGGATATTTGAATGTGCCCCCATCTATCAGCTATGGAACCAGAATGGTTGCAGAATGACCATGTGAGGTTTTAAATTTTCCTGAATGCTTATGTACACCTGGAATTTGGTGACTACTCAGAGCCCATGCTAGAAAACAGAAAGTGCAAAACTCTGAGAGTTGATGAAGTAAGTATCACAGAACTAAAAAGGGAAAGATCAAAGTAAAGAGAAAATTCAAGACAAGGATACTAATTTCAGGAAGCAGCCCCTACCTTGAGATTAGTCTAAGGAACAGGCGTTGTGAGAATCTAGAAAGCTCTAGAACAGTGAGAATCCTGACTGCAGAAAGGTACACTCAGATAGTGGGACATTGGGATTCTGGAGTCATCTTGAGGTGA
>PVJX010020284.1:0-33566 GCA_004027295.1 Dolichotis patagonum | reverse complement strand
GGCGCAGGACTTGTCAGAGGTTGATTGGGAGTTGCTAGGGGGAAGTCAGGCTAGGGGCGACGGGGGTGTTAGGGTCAGAGCTTGGTCAGCCTGTCCTGGGAAATGTTTGTTTACAGTCACCTATGGGAACACCTTGCGGTTAAGCTAGTGGAAAGTCCCTTTCTGACTTCCGGGAAAGTAGGGGGCGGTGGGCACATTTTTATATTAACCCACATTGACACATTAACCCTTTCAGTATATCATGATTGGGTCCTGACATAGATCCCCAATCTCCCAAACAAGTGTACAGCAAAGGATTAAATAAATGAGACAAGTGGTTTGATTTTAGGGCTCCAGGATGGTTAAAACCCTTTACCTGAGTTCAAGATTCTGAGGGCAAAGTTAGACTTCTCTGGATTGCCCATATTTACTATTATGTCCAAACAAAGACTGGGGAAACTGAGGAAAGCACAGGAACTGGGGAGAAACTTGGTAGTCACTTCAAAGACTTCTCAAAGTATCAAATTTAGGAAAGCCATCTTATCTCCAGAATGATATTTATGGTAGGAGTGTGACTGCAGGAGTGAGATTCCTTCAGCTTCAGTTTCTATTAACTTAACTAGTATTGGAGCCAAGGTGTCTTCAAATGTGGCCTTATCTTTCCTTTTGAGGTATCTCTGGCTTCACAGGCCACAGCAGGCCTCAGTCATGTACAGTGATTTATAGTTTCATTTCCTATAAATCAGTTCCTGTCACCAGGCAAGGGGCCAACTACAGGCACAGCTACTGCACTAGAACCATGTATGACTTAGCAGGTTAGAGAAAGTCTCTGGTCAGGTGTCATCAGGAAACATCCTGACAGCCAAAGGTTCAGATCGGACAGGATGCCTGAGGACAAGAGGATTCATGGGAAGTGTTTCATCACAATCCCAAGCCACTCTAAACACTAGAGTCCACAGGATCCTCATCCAATGGAGCTGTCATCAAGGAGAGAAGGGTCAACAGTAACTGCCTGGTGCCTTCAGGGAGACCTCCACACTGACCAAGCCTGTGATAGGGGTTTCTTCTGCCAGTGCCCAGTGTGTTTGTTTGTGTATCTGGGTCATCAAAGGGGTTGAACCAGGGTGACTGCCACAGCTTCCTCTTGTGTTGTGTAGTTGCAACTGCTGAGCCTAACAGCACTACTCTGAGATACTATCTTAGCCAAGAATTCCTGTTCCTGTGACTTGCATGGGACTGTGCTAGAAGGGAAGGTCATGTAAGGAAAATTTTGAGCATTTCCTTCTGCTATCAGGCTGCCATGCTGTGGCTGTCATTTTAATTTTTGGAGAGCCTCTTCATGATAGGATTCTTGGTGGTGGTTCAGATGCTGTCTTGGCCCAGATAACTGGAAACAGAGTGACTCTTGTGCTCTATTTCTATCTAATATGGCTCTTTGGAAAATTCCAAAGGATTTCCTTTTCAGTGTCTCCATCTACAGAAAGTTATAATGTGCTGGACCTAAGACAAAAAAATTTCCTCATTCACACCAGGTACTTAGCAGGAAGTTGACCATAGACAAATCATACCTGAAGTCTTCAGTGGATGACAGCTAGTTACAAGGCAGAGGGCTGGGGGACACTGCATTCTGATTCAGGGTTTTGAGTCATTATATAGATTTGAAAGGAGTTTCCCACTTGAAGGGACTCCCTGATATTCCTGATGTGCTATATAGAGCCCAAGATGGGAGGCCCAGGGAAGTGCAATAGGGCAAAATGGATTTCTATCAAACTGACTAGCACAGGAAATAAAATCTACATCAATATCCAGATTGCAGGTATCAAGTAAAAATGCCAGCTTCATTCATGGTATTCCCACAGGTAAAATCCAAACAGTATGGATCAATAACCAGATTGCAGGTATCAAGTAAAAATGCCAACTTCTGTCATGGTATTCCCACAGGTAAAATCCTCACAGTATGCAGATCCTCTCGCTGGGCATTGTGACTCACTCCAAATATGGGCATATTGCCACTCTGAGGATGTGAAGAGGAAGTCACCATGCCAATTCTGGAGAACTAAAGAGTTTCAAAAATAGCTGATGAGAAAACCTGCAGGGATCAGTGAACTGGAGGAGTCCTTGTGTGTGATAATACTGAGGCACCAAATAAACATATCCATTCAGAAATTCTGAGCAGAATGGCATTGGAGAGAAGTTGCAGGTAGGAAGAAATGCCTATGTGGCAACATAAATGAGATCAAAAATTTGAATAAAATACTAGTGGATCTAGTTTGGGAAAACAGAAAAATGGCACTGTGTTTAACAACATAAGGCATAAATAATTTTAAAGAACCCTGTTAAACAGTTTGTTTATACATTCATATATTGAGTGGCATTTATTTTTTGTAAGTGGCAATTATGACTGAAATAGTTGTAAAATTTCTCATGGTAATTTTTTTCTGATTGGTAGTGTTCTTGTTTCCTTTACATTTGTTTTGATTCTGTTTGAACTGATATTTAAACATGTCAGAATAGGTTGGAGCTGGACATAGTGTCATCTGAGCTGGATATAGGACATGTCTGGTATCACATCTCTGAGTGCTCAACTTGCATGGAAGACAGCATACAGAGCATCTCTAGGCAATAAGCACTGACTCTGTTCCACATTTTTGCATAACATTGTCATTTATCAGCTTATGTTTTCTCCTAATTGTTACTCCTGAGCAGTTTCTAGGACTGGAATAATTTGTGCTCACAGGTGCTGGAGGCTGTGCTTACTACAGGCTGTAATTCAGTACAGTGCATTCAACTCCAGAGACCTGTCCCAGAGCCTGTTTTGTGGCAGCTGCCCTCTGTGACCATGAGGACCTTGCTGTGCATCACTGTGTGAGAGACACAGAGAATGAGATCAGTGTGCACCACAACAGAACAACCATGTGGAGACAGAAAAAGGAGCTTTAGGGCACTGAGGGGATGAGCTGCACTATGACACAGGTCATGAGCTTTGCAGAGAAACAATGGGGAGGAGACTCAAGGCTGCATTGTGGAATCCCTGTGTGCTCACAGACACACACAAAGAGAGACACAAACACATACACACAGCAGACACACACATATTTAGTGCCCTTGGACCCTTCCTCCTTTGATGTAGCTGCTTCATTTCTTATTCTACATCTTTACAAATATAAGATCACCTCTTATGCTTTGTCTCATATTCCCACTCTGGTCTGATCTGCAGAGAGTATGGGCTAAAATACACCTCAACTAAAAATTCCATTTCCAATATCTGAATTTCTCAGTTACTTTATCACAGTGATAGAAAGTTCAGCACCACAAATGCAGAAAGGAAAACATTCAGTTGCCTTCACTTCTTGTAAGTACAAAAGCACTCATTAATCCAAACTGCATCAATAACAGAGTTTATTTAACACTAAGACCCATAAAGTGCCTGAGCACTATGGAGGGTGTCACAGAGACAGTGTGGCAATTGAACTGTGGGAATTTCATATGGAACCGGCAAGTGCCAGGTTTCCAATCTTTTCTATGGAGTGAATTAGGGCCTCAGATAAGTCAGTATCTTGATGCTTAGAAACAGAAATTTATGTACTTTATACCAGATACACCCAGCACATTATATCTGGTTAGATACATGGTTGTTAATTAAAAATTCAATCAGCACACTTATAAGAAAATCTCTTATTAAAGAGGCACTGTTATTTGGTAGAGAGCAAGACTATTATCAATAGCCAACCAGTAATCAACAGAAGACAGAAAATTATTGAACCTATTAATTTGATAGAAATTAAGCTCAGGGACTCACAAGGACAAGGAATATAGCTGTGGAAAAAAGCAGGAACTTAGGAGAGACACTTTTCATATTTTACTAGAAAATAAAAAAAGAAAAAGTTTTAGCCTGCTCAATAAGTGGAATCCATAAAAAAGAAGACAAATGATTTTCTTGCTGACTCAATCTCAGGTGGGGGTGTGCACCCTACCCCTGCCCTATAGTAAATGAGTGAATGTAACATTCATATGAATAAGGGTTCAGAGGTACCAAGACTGAAACAGAAAATGAAAACACTTCTTTTGGAAGACAGAAAGGAAATGAGGGTCAGACAGCTACCTGTGAGATGGTAGTGGCCACATAACTGAGGGCCTTTGTTCCTGGCTGCATTGATAAAACAGGCAAAAAAGCCCTTTCCCTGGAACCTGTGCCGGCTTTGCAATCCCAACTCAGGTCCCATTAATTGTCTGTAAATTGCTACACCAGTTTCATTAGATTTTCTTTCACGCTGTATGTATTTCAGATATAAAATTTATGGGTGGGTTAAAAGTGACATTAGATATGAAGTAAAGTAAACAATAAAGTGACAGGCTAATGTACCAATATAAGGATCCTAGAGTGGAATATATACATACACGCCAAAAGTGTTTTCACTTACAGTCTAAAGTGTTTTTGTATCCCACATTCAACACTAGAAAATGTAGTGGATCAAGTCCGAGACTGTTTCAGCAATTGTTGTGAACCTCAGGCTTTATTACATTTATCTTCAAAATTTAGGTATGATTCATGACACTGGATACAGAATGAAGCTTTTCTGAAGCAGTTGGACTTTTGGATTTTCCTTCATCTTTACTTTTTCCCAGAAACCTTTTACTGTGTTTGTGTAGTTTCTTCATTCACACTGTAATGGAGTTCTCTTGGTGGACATATAATAATTACTTCAATGAAAATGAGCAGACTGAGAGAGACCCTGTGAAAATCTGGGCAATAAAGCTTATGACCTCATTCCTGAGAGCATCCGCTACCCATTCCAGTTTGTCGTGGCCTGACCTGGCCAAATAATCTTTTCTTCCCTGAAGGGATTGATTCTTCCAGAGGACATTGACCTGGGAACATTTAGGACCCAGCTTCAGGGAAGTGCACTAAGTCATTTAGCAAGTGCATGACAGCTCTGAAAAGCCAGCAGTTAAGCCCTTAAAGGGGAAGTATGAATCCTGGCACGTGAGGGTAACATCACAGGAGAGAGACTGGCCCAGGAACCAATCATTGATAAAGATGGGGGGCTGCACACCCAATCAGGTGAGGCAAGGGAGGAGGGCTCTTCCGGGCCCTGGTGCAGAAGTGCTCACTGTGAGTTCAGTGCTGAGAGCCTGAAGCTGAGCTCACCTCTAGTTTCTGTGATTTCTTCAAACGGAGGGCTGCAAAGGATCCTCGGAACCCCTGAAGCATCGCAATGGTAACTTGATGGTACTGGAGCTGGGAATGGGTTGGAATTTTGAGTTCTGGAAGATAGTGGGAAAAACCACTGTAAGGCTGGAATGTCTTTTTGAGCAGCCCCAGGCACATCTGTGTTTGAGGAGTGCAGTGGTTTGGGGGCAAACCTGTGTTCCCTCCTCAAAGTGAGAAAAAAATTCATTCTGCATTGGTTATGTGAGACCTCCAATCGCAATGTTGTTATCTCATAAAGGAAACTCATATTCTCACGACACTGTGTGAGGAAATCTGGTACCAAAATAAGAAATGAGAAGGTCTCCTTGACTTTTGGAATTCTTTCCACCTGGGTAGTCAGCCAGCCAGGTAAAAGTGGATCTGTGGATTTAAAATAGACTTTTATCTATCTATCTATCTATCTATCTATCTATCTATCTATCTCTATCATCTATCTATCATCTATCATCTGTCTATTTATCTATCTCTCTATTATCTATCTTTTTCTAAACAGTTTTCTGCTTTACATTTTATTGTTTGCATATAAAGTGTATCTGTGTAGTCTGCCTGGCCTTGAACTTCAGGGCTCCCACCTTCACCAGCCTCCAGTGTGGTGAGATTATAGGCCTGAGTCACCACACCCAGAAGAAAGAACCAATATGAGCCCAGTTTCTCCAACCCATTTCCTTAGCCTGTGGGGTCTACAGGGAACAGGGTTTAAAGATAAACTGGCAGTTTGTATTTACATTTCTGTTGTCTCAGAATTTTAGTAATTAGCAGCTGCAAGTCACCCTAGTAGACAGGAAGTTGCCTTTTATTGTAGGGAAGAAAATTCCCTGCTGGTTCAAAACCCTAGGTCATTTTTCTATTCTCATTTTAATTCTTATCAAAGACACTACTTTTTCTACTTTACCTCAGGCCCTTTCCTTAGCTAGTGCTTTATTTATAAGAAAAGTAAGTCAACACCTTTTTACAACTGAATGCAGGAAGCAAGGCTTTTCATAAGGTTTAGAATTTTCTGAAGTTATTTGGGGGATGGTGATGCATTGGCTCCAGAGGGGAAAGTTCCTGCACAGAATAACTTCCTGTAGGAGCTGCCTGTTAATCCCCCACTGAGAAACACAGCAAACTGATGCCTATAAGGATGTAGAGAGGTGATGAATATGAGGGTGGAAACTGGAATGGGTGTCAAATGTAAAAAATTTGCTGCAGCCTTTGGGTTTTGCTTAGACTTTGACCTGAAATTTAAAACACTGTGAGGGGTGTGGTGGAACATTCCCTTAATCTCTGCACTCCAGAAGCTGATACAGGAGGATCCTTGGAAGTTTAAGGCAACCCTGGGCTATGAAGTGACCTCTAGGGCATCCTGAACTGCTTTGTGAGACCAGTTCTCAAAAAAGGCAAAAAAAAATTGAAACATTGAGATGGACTTTTTACTGATGTAGGGGTATATTCACATAGTCAGGATCTGCATGAGAATTAAGGAATAAGAACAAGTTCTTTTTGAATAAGAGCAGCCAAGGCCATTAAAAGGAAATGGGAGAGCAGCAGCATTTGGAAGGAGGCCCAATAGGCAGCCAGAACAGTAAAAGCCTTCAGAGGTGAGCTTGAGCTAGTGTGACAGCACTGAAGGATTGTCTGCTTGCTAGAAGGATTGTCTGAGAGTAGGAAAAGGGTCATAGGCCTATAGAAAGGAGGGAAACTTAATCATGTATACATACTTCTTCTGTGTCTACTGATCAGCTCCCCTAATCATCTCTGATGTAAGATAGAAAATTAGAACACTAGTATTGCAGGTATGAAAATATGTTGGATATCACAACCTAAGTAGCATGGAAATGAGTTTCTCTTGAACATCAAAGATTTCAAGGCACATACAATGTTTATATTGTCCATTGACTGACCTCTGAAATTTGGTTTTTACCTACATCCTTCCAAATTTGAAAAAAAATGTTGATGTTATAAGAAATTTTTTTTGCATTTTGAGACAAGCTCTTGCTACTTTCTCAAGATGTCAAGAAGTGTTGAGACTTTGCCAGCACTTTGACTGTTGAATTTGATATATGGGAATGAAACTCTCTCAACTTACTATATGTACAGTACAAGTTTATGTTTCCTTAAATTTAAGAATGAATTTTATAAAGAATGGAGATTAAGAGCAGAAATATTTATTGAGAGAAAGGAAGCTTCTGTCTGAAAGAGAGAGACAGAAGGGGTCCCAAGTGGATTGCCAAAGACTGTGTTTTGTAGGAATTTTTATAGAGTAAACCCATGAGGTGAGGAAAGTCTAAAGAGGGGAAAACATGAGAAGTCACAAGGAAGACAGGCTGGAGTTGGAAAGTGCAATGTCCACCAATAAGTTTAACCATTCAGGTAAAATTGACTAAATCAGGGACAATTGTTGAAGCTAGTCATGTAGCAAGCAAGCATTCTTTAGACATCAATGACTTCCTATAGAGGGTTGGAATAGTGACTCCTGGCTTCTCAAGGTGATCCATACCTAATCTCTAAAGATTATACTGAAGGGTGTGGTTACATTTCTTTTGCATCTATTTTGGTATCTGGCCCACTGCAAGAGGTGTGTCTCCTCCAAAGTCACTAGACATCTGGTCCTCTGTGCCAGCTCTTTGAGGGACTAGCCCTGTCTGACTGTCTGTAATATTTCTAACTAGCTCAGTGGCCTGTAATAAGTTAACAGACATGTTCTACCTTGTTGGTTGGGGTGGTGCCTCTGCTTTGGTGAAAGGCACTGGGTATCTTTCTGTAGTTCACACTGTCCTTAACTCTCAGAGTCTCATGCCTCATCCATTGTAATGCAAGGCTTTCAGGCATGCACTTCCATGCCTGGGTCAGTGTTTTCATTTTATGTCAACAAATTTCACCGAGATTTCAGTGTTGGTGTAAAGTACACAACACTGAGTCATAGTGGTGCACAAATTTAATGCCAGCCTCTTGGGGGAGTTAGGAGTGCCACCCTGGATAACTGAGCATGAGATTTTTCAATATGAGATGCACATGGTGGGTTTATGTCCATCCCAAATTATCCTTTCTATAGTCCATGGGACCATTAGAAAGTAAGAGACAACATTTGCAGTTTAAGCTTACATGGAATTTTTAGGTTGATGCATAGTTTCTACTAGTGATACATAGCACAATGCAAAGTTTATATGCTCATATTGGGGGATACAGAGATGAGTCTCTGGTCTCAGAAACAGGACACAATGGGCAAACAACCAGTGATTCACATTCAGTAAGGTACATGTGATATTTAGTATTGGATTGTAAATTTTTCTTTCTATTAATATCTGAAACGCAGACCAAGGCATTTGTAGTCAGCATGCTAAAAAAATCTAATGTTTAGTGATAGTGCTTGCAATATCAGGTTTGTTTTTCTGTATATTCAATGCATTTTATTGTCAGTTATGTTTCAGTTAATCAAGTCATTTTCATTTTGAAACTCTAATATCACTTTTGCATCATTCCTTCCAGTCTTCATATTGTCTCCTGTAGAAAATGAGCCTTACTTACCCAGTTGTTTGCAGTTTGGAGAGGTGGTTTCACCTGTTTCTCCTGAGCAGTTCTATCAGCAGAGCAGTGCAATCCTGCTTGGAAATGTGAACACTACTGGGAGTATTTTGTGTCTTTTCCCCTGGGATTTCTTTTTATTATTTTTGTACTGATGTGGTTCAATCTGGTCAAACTGTCTGATATGTATAACCCAGACAAGAGGATAAAATGGAAATTTTAAACTGTTAGAAACCCAGCTGAGTGGTTAGATCATAGGTTTGGGATGAGACATAACAAATATTTCTGTAATATATATTTTAATTTCACCTCTGTTACACAGCTCTAGATTTATAATTTCAATTGACTTGTGTGATTCAGCTTCAGAAGTATTCAAACAGCAGTTTCACCTTTTTAAAGGGAGAGGAACTTCGAAGGTGCCTCTGACTTATTAGAGTCTGCATACATGCATAGTTGTGTGAGCATAAAGTATTCAAAAGAGTGAATGGAGCATGAAATCACTAGAGATAGAGCATTTGGGGCCTCTGCTCAGGTGGAGTTCTGAAGGAGACAATTCACAGGAAACATGGATAATGCATATTAGATATTTTATGATTAATTTTCCCATTTAAAAATAAGATTTGGGCACATTCTATTTTTCATGATATAAATTATTGCTTTAATTCCACAAATGTGAAGTAGTACACTTTGATATGAGAAGCTGCAGAATATTGGAAAGATTGTGTCTCATGTACTGATAATTTTGTGAATCTTTTCTTGCTGAGGAACTGATTCTGGTTGTTATAGAGCTTTTTTTCTAGACTGTTTCATTTTTCACCAGTGAAGATTTAAGAGAATCAGAAAATATTTACTACATATAAATAATATCTGTGAAGGGAATTGTTAGATAGTAAAGATTAGTGTTTTGTGATGATTACTGGTGGTTTGTCTCAGGATGGATGAGTATGAAAATGTGAGTCCATTTTAAAAGCTCTGCACTTCTTTGTGGATAAGTGGTTTATAGAGCGTGGCATAGGACTCTCTTTGTATGTGCTTGACAATAACCAATGTGATCTGAGCGGGAAAAGAAGGGGAAAACAAGTCTCTTATTTTTTTGTGCACGAACACAGATGTTTGCCATTGCCTAAGGCTATTGGCCTCAGTTTTGCTTATGCTCCCAGAATCAAGTTTTCTACCTTCCAGTGGAGATTCTTCAGCAGAGACAGAGCCTTAGAGGCAGGGGCCTTGCATCAGATGTAATCCCATCGGTCATGCTTCCTTTCCACATGAAGCCACATCCAGACATGTCTTTCCTAATAATCTAGGTGTCTTCAAGCTCACAAAACATGACAGTAGTAGTATAATCATCAAGGATGTCAAGTTCAGTACAATTACTGTGGAAAAATTAGTAAACCACAAAAGATTAACTTTCAACTCTTGAGTAGAAAAGGGGTATTATGGAAAGTTTACTATGCTAAGTGCTTGCCTCCTCACAAACAAGGAATTGAGGATGGGGCTGCATGTAGTTCTCATTTTGCCCTCCTGCTAGGATTAGATATCATGTCTGGATTCCCTTGTGATGTATGGTAAATCCAGGTGACATTGTTGGATATTTTAGCCCAGTCATAGGAAGTGCCAGAGATATCTAACTGTGCTAAAATAAATGAGAGTTAAAAATGAAGTCTCAAACAGACAAATTCTATGCTCCACATTGAGCTTCATTGTCATGATGGTGAATTCCAAGATTAATGAGCACATCCCTCACTAATCCAAAGTCATTTTATGATGTTTAAAAATCACAGAAGAATTTTTTAAAGAATTTAACATGAATAAATTTTAATGTATATTTTAGCATTGCCTATAATAAAATAATTGTCAGGACCATTGCCAGGCATGTGTAAACTACTGTCTTATATCTAGAGTCTTGTGATAAATGAATAAACTGTTGAATACATTAGTTTCTATAGCTTATAGGGATAAAAGTTGGATGTTATGATAGGAGTTTATATAACAGAATGTTAAATAATGCTGTAAAGGACAACTTGCGAAGGGGCTGCCTGTAAATCCACAAATTGACCCTTTGAGGTAGGCAATTCACAAGTACATACAACTTTTTAAAATTGGGAATCAACCTGACAATCTCACATTGCCAGGCAGGCAGTGTGCTGCTGAGCTATATCCCTGGCCTTGTAAGTGAATTTTTTCTCTGAGTGCAGAGAGAGAAGCACCATTGGTCATGTAATTGTTATTCTTCATTGATAGTTACTGGGCATTGTTGAAAAGGACATGCTAAATGATGCACTTTGTGCTTTTTACAGCTGTTTCATATGTGGTTTTCACATTTTTTGAAATTATGCCAATGTGAATTTCATGTGGTATAATAATCATAATTTCAATCCACATGTTTAAACCTGATACATATTTACATAGCACATATCTGTATTTCAATCCAGAGATATTGTCTTGGTACATTATTTTTAAAATTCTATTACATTTTTGTTAGAACTTTAATTTTTCACCACATACACAGTTATTTGAAATTGAATATGTTTGTATGCATTCCAATTATACTCAGCTAATTTTATTTTGTTTCTTGTGTCTTTTCTGCATCCACTTACATCATTGTAGGATTATTTTCCTCTAGCTTTTAATGCATTCAATTACATGAATTACTCAATAATGCCTTTTAAGAGTTTCTTCTTTATTGTACTTTAGAATCTGCATAAATAGAGAGCAATGAAATATCCTGTTTTCTGTGGTGTGATTAGCACTTTTATATTGCAGCAGTTTTCTCTACTTCTCTCTGGGAACTCAGATCCTGGAGGCTCAGGGTTGATCCTGTTATGGGCAGTGCTCACCCTAGTCTCAGACTTTCCAAAGACCGTGAGGCAGAGTGATGCCACGGAGTGATGCCACGCACACAGCTCACAGCTTCCCTGATGAGCTTTTCTCTGTCTTTGTTCTCTAATGTTCTGAAATTAGTCTTTGTTCTTTTCCAGTACCTTCATTCATTGCTTTTAATATGTTTTGTGTAACTGAAATAATTCAAAATATGCATTCATTTTCATGGATTGTGAAATCCTCAATTATTTTACCTGTTGTTTGAAATGTGTGATTTAAAATTTCTGATGTCATGTCATTCTAAGATTATTCTTAATTGGTTTCTGCTTTTCATTTCTAACTTCTTCCCAGTAAAGTGTAAGAGCCTACTTTGCATGACTTCCACTCCACTAACTTGCTTACATTCTGTATTGCTGCTGTGACCCTGGGCCACATGTGTGAATACTTCTTGGCTTGTTGTGAGGACAGTGTGCTCTGTCTTTCTGGGATAAAACATTGGATAGAATCCATTGGATCTACTGCTTTGAGTTGTTATCGTGTTGATTTTCTGTGTGACTTTATAAAGACTGCTCTGCTTTATTGAGCTGTCAGTCACTGATGGAGTTGTTCTGAATTCTTAACTATATACTTGTAAATGATTGATATTTCTCTTCCAATGCTGTTTCTGTTTATGTAGTTGGTTGCTCTGTGTAGTGGGATATGTATTAAGGAAGGTTATTTGTTTTTAAAGAACTGCTGATTGTACATGTTGAATATAATCAAGCTAATGTATCTTCAGTAGATTTTGTTGAATCAATACCTCCCAGGTATGTCTTTTTGCATAGATTTCTATTTAATCTATCCTCATCAGTGTCCACTGCTCTCCAGGTAGTAAGAATATTTGCTCATTAGCTAGGTTTCTAGCTATTAATCAGCTCTGACACCTATTCTCTCAGTCCCTTTTAATCTGACCTGTTCTCCTGATAATGTGAAATGCTCTCCTGATAGGCTGACCTGTGCCCATTTTGGTGCATTTAGCATTTCACAACTGTTATCTGTTGTTTTTTTGCACTGATATTTACAGCTTTAGTTTGCATATCTCTACCTAATATGCATACTGTTTCATCATTTCATGTCTGAAGAAAAAAATAGATATAAATCAATAAGTACCAGTATTGCAATTTGTTTTAATCATTTAAAGAAAATATAATTCTCAAATTTTTTTTGTTTAGTTTTAATGATAACAATGAAAGTATCCCAGGTATATTCAGAAAGTTTCACCATTGGGTCTTAGGCAAGGAATGAAAGTAACCAGGTGATAAAATCCCTTCTGGTCAGAAGATATTATTGCATGATTGATGACAATGCTCCTGTGGAAATTTTCCCAAGTTTACAATGTGTGATTTTTCATGGAGATTGTTCTTTTAGCCTCTTCACTTTAATTTTTCAGGAACTACATTAGAAGTTGAACAGAGAAATATTTTGTGATCTTTTGTTGTTTTACTCAATTTAAACATTTTTCACTGTTGTTCACAAGGGTTGGTGTGTGAATCAAGGCCCAAGTACTTTCTCATTTTGTCTCTTGGTCAGTTTCTGGCTCTTTTATTTCACTTGAAAAAAGTAATGTGTATTACCAGGAATCATAGCACAAAGTAATTTCTAGATATCAGAAAGAAGTCACTTGTCTGTGGATTTTCATAAACTCCATAGTAAAGGAGTTTTTAGAATTTACAAGCTGAGTGTTGATTTAATAAAACTAATTGTTTTGTTCTTACATATTTCAATATTGTTTGGTGATTTTCTCAAATGTGATTTAGATTTTCTTTTCTGTTCAGTATTTCTCCTGAGTCAAATAAGCTTGTGTCCATTGATCTTAACTATGTATGCAATGTCTTTGTATTGTGTTCCCAATAAATGTTTTCTTGTTTAAGTCCCTTCTTCATAGATTTCAATTTCCGCTAATTTTCAAGGCTGCTTGATTTTCTTCTAAGGAAAGTTTTTCATCAACTGAGTGTTGTTTAGTATCAATTTCACAGTCATTTGTGTGTCTCTTTCCTGTTTGAATAGTTCAACAATTCTAATAGGAAAGGAGATTTTACAGTCAAGATTTCTAAGGACATTCCTGTCTCTCTCTGAATGTAAATGAAATGCATTGTGCTTTATTCCTGAGAGGCATAACATCAGCTTATTCATGAAAAAATATTCTTCTTCATGTGGATGCACTGAATGTCATCTTCCTTTCCTGAGACCTATTTGTCCACTGATATGAATGTTGAACTTTGAATGCTTTTCATGTTTATTATCCAAAATGATTCCATGCTCACAAGTTTTATATGTTTGTAGGCTTTTAGTTCTTCTAAATTTCATCTGCAATTGTTGAACAAATCAAAGGTGTGTTTAGCTTGTTTCTTTTTGGTGTTGGAAATTGAACTCAGGCCCTTGCACATATACACCAGGTGCATGTACCATGGAGATATATCCCTGTTGCAAAAGTGTGATTTTTAAATGACTGTGAATGAATTTTAATTTTCATTTGGTGAGGGAGTTTGAAGAATGACCTCTTTGTAATCTGAACTGACCTTATTACATTACTCAGACTGGACTCTGTATGCTTGGCAATTCTGAAATTCCTAGTAATCATCTTACACCAGCCTCTCAAGTGCTGGGAGAAGAAGATTATACTACCCCACTGGACTGAACTCTTCCTTCTGTATTTAGTTACCTGTTACTTGGCTGTACCACAATTGTCATTGCATTTCAAGCATTTCATATATATTCATTCCCACAGTATCTTCCTTTACACCTTAGTACAATTTATAGCATTCAAGTACAAGGAGATAATTTGGTATCCCTGAGCTATACATTTATAGCTACCTTTCTATAATTTCCTTGTCTATGGTAAGGTCAAATGAACTTTTATTTTCATTACATTTTAGTAACTCATAAGCCTCCTTTTATATTCAACTGAATATTTATGTATGAAACCAGTTTCAATACTATAAATGCTGTCTAGGAAGAAAGATCATCTCAGTGTTATGAATAACCAGGTGTTTTGTGAATGGTGGTTTGCAAGCTCCCTCTTTGAACTCTGCATTAAAGTCAGTGAAAAACTACAGTATAGGTGGCCATGCATAGCAAGCCATGCTACAGTATGTGATTGCTTTGGCAGTGTGTTATATTCTAGCTTCAGTGTTACTGAGTGACTGAATTTGAATGTACTTAAATGTTGATGACCATGACATGCAGTTAATACTTTAAATAATGACCTTCATTTAGGCTATTTACAACACGAGCTGAGATATATTGGATTGTGTGTGTCTCAACTTCAGGATGCTTGTTATTATTTAGGAGACAGTGACCTTTGAGGATGCAGCTGTGAACTTCACCCCAGAAGAGTGGGATTTGATGACTCCATTTCAAAAGATGCTCTACAGAAGTGTGATGTGGGAAACATATATGAATATTACTGCAACAGGTAAGGGTGATATGTTTTATTTATTTATAAATGTGCTCAGTGATATAGAGTAAATGCTCAGTGATACAGAGTAATTTACTTGATAAATTTAGCATTTGCTTGCTTATATCAGCTCTGATTATATTTTATGATGAGTATAACTGGAACCAGTGATGTTTTAATGTAAAGTTATAGTGAATTTTTTTATTTCTGTGTCTAATACAGGAAGAATATGGCATAATCAGCAAATTAAAGAAGTGGACAAAAATTGCTCAAGAAATCCTAGGCAATTGCCAAATATAAGAAAAAGGGAACATTCCTTAAGTGTCAGTGTGTGAGCATATTACAAGAAAGGAACTTGAAGAAATGAGATCATGTTATACCATATTTAACCTCAGAAAAATTTCAAGAGATACACTTGATTTTATTTCCTATTATCTGGGAATCCATAGTAAAGTGTTTGAATGTAGGAATCAGAGGTAATGCTGATAATATTTTACAAATAACACAATCCAATATAAAAGTTTAAAAATTGCCTTCATGTTGAACATGTAGGAAATGTATGAGAGTAAATTTAAATATTGTATTCAATATTTAGGAAATGAACAAATTGTGAATTTTGATTGAAACTCATCTTCAAAATAACCATTTGTGTATAGGTATGAATACTGAGACTTTCATGATCTAAAATTTTTTTCATTAGAATCAGTATTTAAAATAAAAATGAATGCTAGTGTTATAATAAGTACTTTGAAAATACCCTAGAGAATATTGAGCTGTTCATGTTTAAAATTCTTACACATTGTTGATGGATACATAAAATAGAAACATGGTGATCTGTATTCAGAGATCTGAAAATTAAAATAACATTTTTCATATTGTTCCAGGTGTACCTTCACTGGTATATACTTGTGTTTATTTTTTTGTTTTAACTTTTGAGCCATTGTTTTATACTGTAGTTCAGGTTGACTTTGAACTTACTGTGTAGCCCATACTGGCCTGAAACTCAAAGCAATCCTCTTGCCTCTGCCTCTCAACAGTTGAGTGGGTTGTACTGTGTCATGATGTGTAATGATTCTATACTCTCAGTATATTGTCAAATACATTAAAATCATCAAATGTGAGTGATCCACACAATGTGATATTCAATGCAGCACATGAAAGGGCATTTACAATATCTAATACAGTAATCAACTAATATTAGCTAAGCTCTGGGAAGAGCCCAGATGCCATCACTGGATTCCTGGATGAAGAAAATGTGAGCTCAGATCATCATAGGGGCACATCCTTACAATCCCAGCACTCTGCATGGCTGAATCAGCAGGATGATGACTTGAAGTTCAGCATGAGCAAGTTTTTGGTCAATAAGAATCTCTCTCCAAAGAAACAAATAATAGATCAAAAAATGTAATGCAGTATAAGACTTGTGCTTAACTCTACACTGAAAAAAATATGCTATAAAAGACACCATGACATCATTTCCCAAGAAATAAAAAGTGTTGGACCTTAAGTAAAATAAGTCAGACAAATAAATGGAACTATCTCATGTTTTCTCTTAAATGGGAAATTAAAATCTTGTTTGAGGAGTAAAAGTAAAGGCAGATACTATGAGACCAGAAATCCTTACTTCCTGTCAATGAGAAAGATGATCAGGCTAAATGGACAAAGGGAGGAATGATGACCTGAGGAGCTAATAAAAATGGTCAATATTTTAGAGTCATTTATACTGATCTCCAAAAAAGTTATTATGTATTGGAATCATATACAAATAAAAAATTGCCAAATTAAAGCCATCCATTTTAGAATGAATACAACTTTGAAAGAAGTAATGCAGGGCAATGTTTCAGTTACCCATCAGAATTACTTAGCAAAAATCAAAATACACTTGTCATTATAAATATAAGTTGTTAATATGGAGACCTTTCCATTGTGATTGACTTTTTTCTTTGTATTTGTTAAAGATATGATGAAGACAATTATTTGAGAATTGAAGTGCAGCAATATAAATGTAGTGAAGATGAAGAGACCTGCAGTGATTTCCATGCCTTTCAGAAGCATGAAATGAGGAAGACTGGAGAGAAGCCCTGTCATTATGGGCAATGTGGGGAGGAGAGCTCTGATCTTAGTGAACAAACTCCCTTTGGGCAGAAAACTGTTGTAGGTAAGAAAAGTGTGAAAGCCTACACAGCACATAAGAGTGTGAAAATCCATGAAAGCAATCACAGTTTGGGGAACTCATATGTACAAAAACACTATGAGACTAGTTCTGTTTCTTCATACCATATTGAAAAAGATGTCAGAAAATATGGTGGAGAGAAACAAAATATAACTGAGAATTGTGCAAAGGCATTATATCTCACAGTAATTCCTTTAAAAACATAAAAATATTCACACTGGAAAGCAACCATATGAATGCAAGCAATGTGGGAAAGCATTCAGTACATGCAGTAGCTGTCAAAGACATAAAAGGATTCACCCTGGGCAGAAACCCTATGTATGCAACAAATGGGGGACAGCATTCATGAGTGACTCAGATTGTAAAATACATGACAGAATTCACACTGGGGAGAAACCATTTTTATGTAAGCAATGTGGGAAATCTTTCAGTCAAAATGGTACCCTTATTAAACATGAAAGAATTCACAGTGGGGAGAAACCTTACATATGCATCAAATGTGAGAAAGCATTCAGTACAGCCTTTCATTGTAAAAGACATAGAATTCACACTGGGGAGAAACCATATGTATGTAAGCAATGTGGGAAATCTTTCAGTCAACATAGTAACCTTATTACACATGAAAGAGTCTATACTGGATGGAAACCCTATGCATGCAACAAATGTGGGAAAGCATTCAGTACACCCTCTGGTTATAAATTGCATGATAGAAGTCACACTGGTGAGAAACCATATGTATGTAAGCAATGTGGGAAATCTTTCAGTCAAAATAATACCCTTATTAAACATGAAAGAATTCACACTGGGGAGAAACCCTATGTATGCAAAAAATGTGGGAAAGCATTCAGTACAGTCTCTGTAAAGCACATGAGAGAATTCACGCTGGGGAGAAACCATATATATGTAAGCAATGTGGGCAATCTTTCCATCAAAATAATACCCTTATTAAACACAAAAGAATTCACACTGGGGAGAAACCCTATGCATGCAACAAATGTGGGAAAGCATTCAGAACAGCCTCTGCTTGTAAGGTGCCTGATAGAATTCACACTGGGGAGAAACCATATATATGTAAGCAATGTGGTAAGTCTTTCAGTCTAAATGGTAACCTTATTAAACATGAAAGAATTCACACTGGAGAGAAACGCTATGCATGCAACAAATGTGGGAAAGCATTCACTACATCCTACGCTTGTAAAGCACATAGCAGAATTCACACTGGGGAGAAACCATATGTATGTAAGCAATGAGGGAAATCTTTCAGTCAAAATGGTCACCTTATTGTACATGAAAGAATTCACACTGGGGAGGATCCCTATGCATGCAACAAATGTGGGAAAGCATTCAGTACAGCCCCTCATTGTAAAATACATTATAGAATTCACACTGGGGAGAAACCATATGTATGTAGGCAATGTGGAAAATCTTTCAGTCAAAATGGTAATCTTATTATACATGAAAGAACTCACACTGAGTAGAACCTATTTAGATACAAACAATATGGCAAAGCATTCACTATGCAGAAGTGCTGCAAATAAACTTTATTTATCTATGTAAGAAATTTTTGATGTCTTTCAGCTGTAGTCCTAACTTTTATGTATATGAAAGTATTCACTCTGTAGAAAAACCCTATCTCTGTGAGAAATGAGTAAATGGATTTTTTGATAAATTCTCACTTTGTAATCATAAAAGATCCCACACTGAGAAGAAAACCTATGAACCTAAGTAATGTAAGGAAACTTTCTTCAACAGAAGAAATTGCCATTACATGAAAGAACTCCCTCTGTGTAATAATTCTTGGATCTGAACAATAGTGGAGAGCATTTAGGAAACAAAATTGCCATCAAAGAGTGGAATTATGTATACAATTAAGAAATCCTGTGTATGTAGGCAGTGTTGAAAATATTTGCTGCAGTGTTTCCCTTTTGCAAAAATAAGATTCCCCTCACACTGAGGAGTAAATATATGTAAGAAATACTTGGTAATAGTTCAGCTGACAGAGCTGCTAATCTTTCTGGCTGATGTCATCTTGTGTCCCCAGCCTCTGTATGCAAAGTAGGAAAGCATTCAGTATTCATGGTTATTGTCAAGCATGTGAAAATAACCATAAATAAGTGAAATTATACATTTGTGACTATTTTGAAAATACTATGAAAATTACTCATGGATATGTATCCTGTAAAAATATAAAATTGTTGCTGTCACTATATGTACATAGACATGTTTACAAAGCTCCCTGAAACAGAGTTATCCTAAAATGTTTTCATTTCTTTTTTCATAAATGACATACAATTATGTGATCTTTTTGTCTGTAGGCTTAATTAAAAAATTACAGTTCTTAAAGCAAATTTATGTACCCTGAATCATTTTTGCCATTTTTGATCCATTAATTTCCTTCCTTGATATATGATACCCACTTATCTCATGACCATTTTTCCCACCAAAAACTGTAACTTATATCAGTTTACCAAGAATTGTCTATACATTCGTATTCAAAATTGTGCTTGTATTCTTGACCTGTATCTATGAAACCATCCTTATGGTAAGATTTGCCATCACAAAACCAAAGGCAGGTTCAGTCAAAGTGAGAAACAAGAATTAATTTAATTTAGGCAGAAATGTATGCAAGAAATGTAGAAAAATGCTCAGTACACAAACAAGGTATAAAGTACATAATAGAACTTAAACTAGGGAGAAACCTTATGTAGGTGAATAATGTGGAAAATCTTTCAATCAATATTGTAACCTTATCCATAAAATAATTCACACTTGGGAGAAACCTTATATAAGATATATTAAAAAGGATCTCTTATCGGGTGGGCCTAGACAGACTGCCCTGTGAACCCCAGGCAGCCGGCTGGCCAGGAACCAACCCTGGGCTGTGGCTGTGTGAGCTCCAGTGGCAGGAAGAACCCCAATACACATGGGACAAACTCCAAACTTGGCATCCAGACAGCAAGACCACGTCCTGCATCTCACCCCACCCCAAGGTGAGCCAGAGGGATTTGGCTGGCCTAGCCGGACTGCTCAGTGAACCCCAGGCAGCTGGCTGGCCATAAAGCCACCCTGGGCCCTGACTGCATATACACAGGCACAGGCTGTGGCAGAATTCCTAGCAGGCACTGGGCAAACTTGGGACTCTGTGTCCAGATGAACATTGGACTACAGCAGACTATCTGTGCTACCTTGAAGGGAGATTAAGTGACTGCCTCTCCTTAACAAGATCTAAGCTGGCTATAGTCAGTGTGCTGAGTATGCCCCTAAAATAGAGTACAATTGCTAAATGGGACCAGTAGTAAAGCTTCCTCCAACTAACTGTAAGACCTTGGTAAGTCTGACAAGAGTGAGGACCCCTTCCTACATAGAGAAAACATCAGGCAGAGTGAGGAGTGTATCAAAAAGAACTCCTCAACTTGAAGAACATCAAAAGTGCTTATGAGACACAGGCACACAATAGTGACACAGTAGGGCCTCAGCCAATACAAATGCTATAGACAGGGAGATTTGATAACTTGGAATAACCCAAAGATAAAGTACTAGCAGGAACTAAAAGCTGACCTGCTTCAAGACTACTAAGCTTGTCAGCACAGGAAGAATACAGGACTCACCCAACAGGCCCTGCAGCAGGGAGCCAGGTGAATGAACCACCTATTCATTGTGGGACCCAGCAATTGGACAAACATAAACCTTACAGGAGGACAACATTATACACACTACCAACAGTTCACACTAACAGGTCTGAAGAACCAAACACTAATGTGAAAGAGGAAAATGGCAAAAAGAAAAGGCAGATTGCAACCTGAAACATCCAGTGCAACAGGTGTAAATACAGGAGACACTGAAATAGAGGACTCTAAATGTAACAGCAGGAATCTCTGAAAATATAGCGAATAAAATTAAAAAACAACTCTGCGAGGCCATAGAGGAAATCAAATTAGAAGTACTCACCTAGGTAAAGATAGAAGTAACAACCTTAGTAAAGGAGTTGCTGAGTGCAGCTAAAGAAGAAATAGAGAAAAAAGTACAAGAACTTGGTAAACTGATAGAAACCCTGAATGAACAATATAGAAAACAAGCAGAATTCATGAAGCAAACTGAAAGAGACATCCAAGAAACAAAAAATTCCAAGCATGCAAGAATGTTTAAATGAAGCTGAGGATAGGATTTCAAACCTTGAGGACAGGATCACAATTAATAATCATGAAAGGATAGAACTTTTAAAAATAACAAGCAACATGAAATGACAATCCAGGAGCTTCAAGATGATGCCAAGAGCAACAATATAAGATTAATAGGCATTAGTAAAGATGCTGCTTTCAATACAAATGACATATGCAAACTATTCACAGAAATAATAGAAGAAAATTTCCCAAACATGGGGAAAATATCTCATATGCAGATAACTGAGGCATATAGAAAATCAAACAGTCACAGCCATTATAAATCTACAGCCAGACACATAATAATAATAAGATCTTAGACATACAACATAAAAACAGAACAATAAAAGGTGTTAGAGAAAAGACACAGGTCACCTATGCAGGAAAGCCCGTTAGAATCACAGCAGACTTTTCAGCACAAACCCACAAGTGAAGACATGCTTGGAGTTAGATATTTCAAGCCCTGAAATAAAACAACTTTCCATCCAGACTGATGTACCCAGCAAAATTTCATTCAAATTTAATGGAGAAACAAGATACATTCAAGACAAGGAACAACTGATGAAATTCATGTCCACCAAACCTACCCTAGAAAAAATGTTGAAAAACATATTAGACAGACATGAAAATGACCACATTCTGCAGAACAACAACAGAAAAAAATCACCAGGCTGGACAAGAAAGTAAACAAGGGAGAAAAGTAGGAAACTAATAACAATAATACAACATGGCAAAGTCAAGCCAATATATATCAGTGATATCTATAAATGTAAATGGGCTCCATTCACATATCAAAAGAAACAGGTTGATAGAATGGATCAAGAAACAGGATCCCATAATATACTGTATTCAAGAAATGTGTCTGACTCAAAATGAAACTCATAGATTAAAAGTCAAAGGATGGAAAACTGTATTCCATGCAACAAGAAACCAGAAAAAAGCAGGGGTAACAATTCTATTTGCAGACAATGTGACCTTCAAACCTAAAATGACTAAAAGAGACAAAGAAGATCACTACATACTTGTAAGTGGAAAAATTCAAGAGGAAGAACTAAAAATTATAAATGTATATGCACCAAATACAGAAGCACCCAACTATATAACACAGATATTATAGGACATGAAAAACCAAATACACAAGAACAGAATTATTACAGGGGACTTTGGCAGCCCATTGTCACAAAGAGATAGATCAACTAGACAAAAATTTAACAAAGAAGTAATAGAACTGAATCATACCTGTGAGCAACTGGACTTAGTAGATATTTACAGAGTGTTTCACCCAATCACAACAGAATACACATTCTTCTCAGCTGCAAATGGGACATTCTCCAAAATAGAACATATATTGTCCCATAAAACATTGTTAAGTAAATGCAAGGGTGTTGAAATTATCCCATGCATACTATCTGACCATAGTGCACTGTAATTGGAAATTAATGGCAAAAGAAATGGCAAAACCTGCATGCATACATGGAAATTAAACAACACCTTTTGAACAACCAGTGGGCTGCCGATGAAATTAAGGAAGAAATAAAGCAATACTTACAATTTAATGAAAATGCAGAAACAACTTATTGCAACCTGTGGGATGCAATGAAAGCAGTCTTAAGAGGGAAATATATAGCAATAAATAGTCATATCAAGAAAATAGAATGAGTACAAATAAACAATCTAATGCTTCATCTCAAGCTACAAGAAAAAGAAGAGCAAGTTAAACCCAAAGCTCATACAAGAGAGGAAATAGTAAAGATTAGAGCAGAAATCAATGCAATCGAAACTAAAAAAAAAAAAAAGAAATAATGAATCAAAAAGTTGGTTATTTAGAGAATAAACAAAGATGACAAACCTCTAGCAAACCTTATAAAGCAAAAGAAAGAAAAAAAAACAAATTCATGCAATAAGGACTGAAAAGGGGGAAGTTACTACAGATCCCATGGAAATTCAAAAGATCATGAACACCTACTTCAAGAATCTCTACTCACATAGAGAGGAAAACACAGAGGAAATGGACATATTTCTAGAAATATATGAGCTATCAGAGCTCAACCAAGAATATAGCAATTTTGAATAACCTAATATCAGCTACTGAAATTGAAAATATAATAAAAAAAAAACTTACCAACAAAGAAGACCCCAGGTCCTGATGGATTCACAGCTGAAATCTACAAGAAATTTAAAGGAGATTTGATGCCAATACTCCTTAAACTCTTCAATAAAATTGAAAAGAAAGCAGTCCTCCCTAAATAATTCCTGGAAGCAAGCATAATTCTCATACCAAAACCAGAGAAAAACCCAACCAAAAAGTAGAACTATAAGCCAATTTCACTAATGAACATTGAGGCAAAAATTCTCAATAAAATTCTGGCAAATAGAATGCAACAAATCATCAAGAAGATTATACATCATAACCAAGTGGGGTTCATCCCAGGAATGCAGGGATGGTTTAACATATGCAAATCAATAAATATGATGCACCATACCAACAGAGCCAAAAACAGAAACCACATGGTCATCTCAATAGATGCAGAAAAAGCTTTCGTTAAAGTCCAACACATGTTCATAAGAAAAACCCTCCAGAAACTCGGAATACATTGTGTCTACCACAACCTTATAAAGGCCATCTATAATAAACCAACAGCCAATATTATACTAAATGGACAAAAGCTAAAAGCTTTCACTTTAAAATCAAGAACAACACAAGGATGTCCACTATCACCACTGCTTTTCAGTATAGTTCTGGAAACACTAGGGAGGGCAATCAGACAAGAGAGAGAAATAAAAGGAATAAAAATAGGAAAGGAAGAAGTTAAAGTATTGCTCTTTGCAGATGCCATGATACTTTATATAGAAGACCCAAAGACACCATTAAAAGACTGCTAGATGTAATAAACAAATTCAGCAGTGTAACTGGCTACAAAGTCAATGTGAAAAATCAATAGCATTCTTGTACACAAACAAGAAACTCACCAAGAAAGAAATTATGGAAATATCGCCTTTCACAACAATAGCATCTAAAAAAATGAAATACTTAGGAATCAACATAACTAAGAATGTAAAAGACCTATATGCTGAAAATTACACTACACTAAAAAAGGAGATTGAAGAAGATATTAGAAAATGGAAAGATATTCCTTGCTCTTGGCTAGGTAGAACCAACATTGAGAAAATGACCATACTCCCAAAACAGTTATACAGATTTAATGCAATCCCAATCAAAATACCATCAACATTCCTCACAGATCTGGAGAAAACAGTTCTAAAATTCATTTGGAAACAGAAGAAACCTAGAATAGCAAAGGCAATTCTGGGCAATAAAGGCAAGGCAGAGGCATCTGAATTCCTAACTTGAAACTGTACTAACAAGCCACAGTGATAAAATCAGCATGGTACTGGCAAAGAAATAGACCTGAGGACCAATGGAATAGATTAGAAGATGTAACTATAAGTACAAAGACACTCAGCCACCTGATATTTGACAAAGGGTCTAAACATGTTCATGCAAGAAGGAGAGCCTCTTTAATGAATGGTGTTGAAAGAATCGGCTCTCCACATGTAGAAGGCTGAAACTAGATCCATACTTATCACCATGCACAAAACTAAAGTCTAAATGGATCAAAGACCTAAACATTAAAACAGAAACACTAAATCTACTGGAAGATAAGTTAGGTATACATCTTAGAGACATAGGGGTAGGCAGAGAATTCTTGAACAAAATGCAAACTGCACAGAAAATGGTTCAGAGAATCAACAACTGGTATCTCATACTTTTGAAACGTTTCTGTACTTCAGAGTAGATCATCAGCAGAGTGAAAAGAAAACTCACAGAATGGGAAAGAATTTTAGCCAGCAACCCCTCAAAGGACTTATATCCAGAACATATAAAGAATTGAAAAAATCAAGACACCCAAATTCAAAGACCCTCTCCAAAAATGGGCATCTGAGATGAACACTCAGTTCTCAGATAAAGATATCTAAATGGCAAACAAATACATGAATAAATGTTCACCATCACTGGTTATTCTAGAAATGCAAATTAAAACAACATTGAGAATTCATCTCATCCCTGAAAGAACAGCTGACATCAAGAAATCAAATAATAACAAATGTTGGTCAGGCTGTGGGGATAAAGGAACATTGCTCCGCTGTTGATGGGAGTTTGGACTGGTGCAACCACTATGGAAATCAGTATGGAGAATTCTCAGAAGAGTAGGAGTGGAAGCTCCATTCAACCCAGCTATTCCCCTCCTAGGTATTTTCCCAGAGGAACTGAAAAGTTCATATCACAGTGATATATGTGCACCCATGTCCATAGCAGCACAATTTGTAATAGCTAAATCTTGGAAACAACCAAGATGCCCATCAACCACAGAGTGGATGAAAAAGATGTGGTATTTGTATACAATGGAGTATTACACAGCTATGAAGAAGGATGATCTTGAGGTCTTCATAGGTAAATGGAGAGAACTTGAAACTATCCTCATTAGTGAAATAAATAAGTACCATATTTTTAAATATTGTATTGTGCCTCTAGTGTAAAAATTAATAAGAAATGTAGGAGTGATAAAACCCAAAATGTGTAATTGCTTCTATACAAAAGGAGAGGAAAAGTAATGAAATACCATATTGCTGCATTTTGTTAGATCATGGAGCAGAACTGTTGACAGTCTCATTGCTTGAATGTGTACTTTGTATGTTTTAACTTTGTAATTTGAACAACTATTTCCAAGATGACAGTATGTAAGTTATCAAGTAATGACTTCTCAGTATTTTTTGTTCTTTTATTTTTTTCTTCCTTTGCAATTGTGTGTTGTTGCTACCCCTTTTCTATTTTTTTTTGTTTTTAAATATAATTTTTAAAAAATCTCCTGATAAGCCATGTTTTCTAGACAATGAAGAGCTTACAGAGGGAGAAACTTTATGTGTGTAAGCAATGTGGGAAATCTACCAGCCATACCCATAGCTTGCTAATGAATGAAAGAACTCAAGATGGGAAGAAACCCGGTTTAGTTGAGAAATTTAGGAAAGTATTCAGTTCACACAATTACTGACAAACACATGAAAGAACCCACAGTGGGGAGAATCTATGCATGTAATCAATGCAGCAAATGTTTCCAGTACCAGTGATTGTGATGACATGAAATAATTCACAAAGGGACTAACCCTATGAATTCCAACACAAACAAAAACGTTCAGTGCACAAAAATATCATCAAACAAAGAAATAATGCATACAAGGGAAAAGCTTAATGTAAGTAGCGAATGTGAGAAAGATTTCTTGAAAAATTTTCCATTTACAAATGCTAAATTTCCCACACACTGGGGAATAATTGTGTGAAAAAGATGTATTGAAAAAAGTTTGAATTGACAGCGATTCTAACCTCCAAAATGATGTTACATTGTGGCCAAAGCCTATCTATGCATGCGGTGTGGGAAAGCATTCAGTATACGTGGGTAGGGTCAAATATGTGAAAGTCATCACTGCGAAGAGAAACTGTACATATGTAAGTGACTATTTTGAAAATATTTTGAAAATTACTCATGTAGATGGGACCTGTAAAAACATTGTAAAAAATGGATGTCAGTATGTATTCATAGATTTTCCAGATTCACACATAAACATGGAGCTATCCCAAAGCATAAACATTTTGTGTTTCAGTATCACACATAACTAGCTGATATATTTGTCTGTAGTCTTACTATTAAAAATCACAATTTTAAAAGACAATTCAGCCAACCCAAATCAGCCAGCAGTTTCCGTATGGAATCCTGGCCCTAACTGCATGCCCCCCAGTGGCAGAATCCCAGTGCATGATAGGCAAGCTTGGAACTCCATGCCCAGGCCGTAAGACACACTCTGCATCTCATACAACCCCAAGGTGCATGAGAGGGAACAGTGGACCTAACTGGACTACGCTCAGTGAACCCCAAGCAGCCAGCAAGGCCGGTAACCCACCTGGGCCCTGACTGCGTGTGCCCAGGCAGCAAAATCCCAGTGCAAACCAGGCAAGCTTGGAACTCCACACACAGGCAGGAAGACATGCCCTGCTTCTGATACCACCCCAAGGCACACGAGAGGGACCAGTGGGCCTAACCTGACTATGCTTAGTGAACCCCAAGCAGCCAGCAGTGCTGATAAACCACACTGCTCCTTGAACACACATGCTCCTGTGAAATCCCAGTGCATTGGGCAAACTTGGATCTCTGTGCCCAGAGAAACTTTTAACTACAGTGAACTATCTGTGCAAGCTTGAAGGGAGGTTAAGTGACTGCCTCAATGAAACAACATCTCAGCTGACTTCCGTCAGTGTGGTTCGTATACCCCTAAAATAGAGGTGTACAGTGGGTCAATAGGGACATTAGTAAAGCTCCCTCAAACTAACTGTAACCTTGGTAAGTCTGACAAGAGTGAGGGTGACGCGTTCCTACACACAGAAAATATCGGGCAGAGTGAGGAGTGTGCTGAGAAGGACTCCCCCAACTTGAAGAAAATCAGAGTGCTAATGAGACACACAGGCACACAATGGGAACACACTAGGGCCTCAATCGACACAAACACTACAGACAGGGAGATTTGATGAACTGGAAAAACCTGAAAATAAAGTATTAGCAGTGACTAAAAGTTTACCTACATCAGTACTACTAGGCTTGTCAACCCAGGAGGAATATAGGACTCATCCAACAGGCCCTGCAGCAGGAAGTCAGGTGACTGGCCCACGTATTCATTGTGGGACCCAGCAACTGGACAAACATCAACCTTAAAGTAGGACATGAAGATACACACTACCAACAGTTGACACTAGTGTGTCTGAAGGACCAAACACTAACTCAAAAGGGGAAAATGGCAAAACAAAAAAGCAAAATGCAATCTCAAACATTGAGCCCACCAATACAAGTACAGGAGACATTGAAATAGAGAACCCCAAACACGTAACACATTGGAAATCTCTGAAAAGATAGTGAATGAAATTTAAAAAAAAAAAACTCCATGAGGCCATAGAAGAAATCAAATTAGAAGTACTCTCCCATGTAAAGATAAAAGTAACAACCTTAGTAAAGGAGTTGCTGAGTGCAGCTAAAGAAGAAATAGAGAAAAAGGTACAGGAGCATGGGAAACTGAAACCTTGCATGAACAATATAGAAAACAAGAAGAATTCAAGAAGCAAACTGAAAGAGACATCCAAGAAACAAAAAATTCAATTCAAAGCATGCAAAACTGTTTAAATGAAGCTGAGAAAAGGATATTGAACCTTGAGGATAGGATCACAATTAATAATCATGAAAGGATAGAATTTTTAAAAAAACAAAACAGCATGAAATGACAATCCAGAAGCTTCAAGGTGATGCCAAGAGCAAAAATATAAGATTAATAAGCATTAGTGAAGATACTGCTGTGAATACAAATGACATATCTGAGATATTCACAAAAATAATAGGAGAAAATTTCCCAAACATGGGGAAAATATCTGGTATGCAGATAAGTGAGGCATATAGAAAACCATACAGCCACAGCCATCATAATCTACAGCCAGACACATAATAATAAGATCTTATACATACAACATAAAAATAGAATACTAAAAGCTGTTAGAGAAAAGACACCTATGCAGGAAAACCCATTAGAATCACAGCAGACACCCTCAAGTCAAGACGTGCTTGGAGTGAGACATTTTAAGCCCTGAAATAAAACAACTTTCCACCCAGACTGATGTAAACAACAAAATATCATTCAAATTTAATGGAGAAACAAGATACTTCCATGACAAGGAACAACTGATGAAATTCATGTCCACCAAACCAACCCTAGAAATAGTGTTGAAAGACATTTCAGACAGACATGAAACTGACCACAATACCCACAACAACAGAAAGAAATCAACAGGTTTCTTTCCTCCTACCTACCACCAGGTAGGACAAGAAATGAAATAAGGGAGAAAAGCAGAAAGCAAACAATTGGAACATAACTTGGCAAAGTTGAGCCAGAGCATATTAGTGATATCCATAAATGTAAATCGCCTCAATTCAACTATCAAAAGAAGTAGGTCAACAGGATGGATCAAGAAACATGATCCCACAATATGCTGTATACCAGAAACACATCTGACCCAACTGGAAACTCATAGTTTAAAAGTCGAAGGATGGAAAATAGTATTCCATGCAAGAGGAACCCAGAAAAAATCAGGGGTAACTATTCTATTTGCAGACAATGTGAACTTCAAACCTAAAATGATTAAAAGAGACAAAGAGATCACTACATACTTGTAAGTGGAAAACCTGAAGATGAAGAACTGAAAATTGTAAACATATATGCACTAAACACAGGAGCATCCAACTATATAAAACAGATACTAATTGACATGAAAAATATAATATACAATGCAATTATTACAGGAGACCATAACAGGCCATTGTCACAAAGAGATAGATCAACTAGACAAAAAGCAAAGAAGTGACAGAACTGAATCATACCTGTAAGCAATTGGACTTAGTAGATGTATACAGAGTGTTCCATGCAAAAACAACAGAATATACATTCTTCTGAGCTGCACATGGGACATTCTCCAAAATAGACCATATATTATGCATAAAATATTCTTAAGTAAATGCAAGGGTATTTAAATTATTCCATGCATAATATCTGACCATAGAACACTGAAACTGGAAGTTAATGGCCAAAGAAATTACAAAACCTGAATTCATAAATGGAAATTAAATAACAACCATTTAAACAACCAGTGGGCTATAGACAAAATTAAATAAGCAATAAAGCTTACTTTGAATGCAATGAAAGCAGTCTTAAGAGGGAAATATATAGCAATAAATTGTCATATCAAGAAAACAGATTGAGCACAAGTAAACAACTTAATGTTTCATCTCAAGCTTCTAGAAAAACAAGAGCATGTTAAACCCAAAGCTCATAGAAGAAAGGAAAGAGAGAGATTAGAAGAGAAATCAATGTAATTGACACTAAAAAACAATACAAAAATTAATGAACCAAAAAGCTGATTTTTTGAGAGAATAAACAAAATTGACAAATCTCTAGCTAACCTTAGAAAGAAAAGGAATGAAAAAAAAAACACAAATTCATGCAATAATGACAGAAAAGGGGAAATTACTACAGATCCCATGCAAATTCAAAAGATCATCAATATCTACTGTGAAAATCTCTGCTCACATAGAGCGGAAAACACAGAGGAAATGGAACACTATCTAGAAACATATGAACTATCAAAGCTCAACCAAGAAGATATAGCAATTTTGGACACCCCTAGCACAGGGGATTGTGCCCCAGGGTTTCTGCCAGCCACAGTTCTCCATACCCAGGTTCCTCATCTCAAGTAATGGAGCCAAGAGTCTACAGAGGAGTGGAGATTGCCTTAGGTGCGTCCCAGTGAGATGGGGAAAGTTGGAGACCTATGTTCCCAGTGTTTGAGTTTCTGGGGAGCTACTGGGATGCTGTACTGGGTGCCGCAGATTGCAGGGCCTCAGTAAACCATGACCAGTGGCGTTGTTTCAGTTCAGGAGGTAGAAACCTTGCACAAGGACTTTGGGCTCATTTGGGCTGGCCTGGGAAGAGCTTAAGTCAGCACTGCCAGCGGTTGAGTTCATATCCACACATCTAGGACAGTGGACTGTGCCCTGCAGGTTTAGCTGGACCCAGTTCTTCACACCCTGCTTCTGCCTCTCAATTTCAGGAGCCAAGTGTCTGCAGGGGATCTGAGACTGCTCCAGGAGGTGAGGTAAAGGAGGTGATTCACCAGACACCCAGAGGAAGCTTTGGAACACGACTCAAACCAAGGAAATAAAGAAAAATGACAAAAGGAAGACCAAAAGGCAGGCTAAAATCTCCAGCACATCCCAGGAAATCCTGGAAGCCAAGAACATAAAAGAAAATGGAAGTCAAGTACATAGAAGAAAATAGAAGCCACAGACCTGAAGTGACTGAAATGATCTCAACTGAAGCAAAGAAACAATTAGGGAAAGCTATAGAGAAATTCAACTTGGAAAAAATTGCCTAGGTAAAAGAAGAAATGATGAAAGTAGTGAAAGAAATAGTGAATGTATCTAGTGAAAACACAGCTAAAAAATTAGAGGAACAAAACAAAGAGATAGAATCCCTACATGAACACTATACGAAACAAACAGAATACAAAAAGCAGATTCAAAGAGATACACAGGAAATCAAAAATGCTATTGAAAGCTGCCAAAACCACCTCAATGAAAGTGAAGATAGAATTTCAGGACTCAAAGATAAGATTGCAGCCAGTGAACAGGAGAGAAAGATCTCTTATAAATAACAAAGAATCAGGAAATAACAATTCAACACCTGCAAGATGATGCAAAGAAAAATAACATAAGAATAATAGGGATAAATGAAAAAGAAGGGGACAGCCCAAATGATATCAAGAGGATATTTACAAAAGAAATAGCTGAAAACTTCCCAAACATGAGAAGAGAAACTGACATTTGGATAAGTGAAGCATATAGAACTCCAAACAGTCATAACCAAAATAAAACTACACCCAGACACATAATAACCACAATCCCAGAAATCCAACATAAGAATAGAATACTAAAAACTGTTAGAGAGAAAAGAGAGATCACCTATAAAGGAAAACCTATCAGAATCACGGCAGACTTCTCAACACAAACAATGAAATCAAGAAGAGCATGGAGTGAAGTATTTCAGATCCTAAAGGTAAACCACTTCCAACTCAGACTGACATGCACTGCAAAAGTGTCCTTCAAAATGGATGGAGAAATCAGATACTTCCATGACAAAGAACAGCTGAAGAACTTCATGAACACCAAACCAACCCTACAAAGAATAGTGAAAGACATTGTAGATACACATGGGATGAAACCACCAAGCAACGCAGAAAATTAAACAGAATGGAAAGCTAAAGACACAAGTCAAGAACGATAACATGTCAAAAATAAACCAATATATAACAGTTACAAACATTAATGTAAATGGCCTCAACTCGCCAATCAAAAGAAACATACTGGCAGAACGGACCAAGAAGCAACATCCAACCATATGCTGTCTACAAGAAACCCATCTAACCCAAAAGGACACTCATAGACTGAAAGTCAAGGGATGGAAAACAATAGTTCATGCAACAGGAAACCAGAAAAAAACAGGAGTAGCAATCCCATTTGCAGACAATGTGAATTTCAAACCAAGAATGATCCAAAGAGATAAAGAAGGTCACTACATACTAGTTAGGGGAAAACTTCAAGAGGAAGAGATAACAATCTTAAATATATATGCACCAAATTCCAGAGCACCCAGCTATATAAAGCAAATACTAACAGAAATGAAAAATCAAATAAGCAATAATACAGTTATAACAGGAGTTGGTAACACACCATTGACCCAAAGAGACAGATCAACTAGACAGAAAATCAGCAAAGACATAACAGAACTGAATCACTCCTGTGAACAAATGGACTTGATAGATGTGTAGAGTGTTCCATCCAACAACATCAGAATACACCTGCTTCTCAGCAGTACATGGGACATTCTCTAAAATAGACCATATACTAGCCCACAGAACATATTTAAGTAAATGCAAAAGAATTGAAGTTATCCCATGCATGTTATCAGATCATAGTGCTGTGAAACTAGAAATTAATAATAAAAGAAATTGCAAAAAACCTCCAAACACACATAAACTGAATAATACACTCCTGAATAATCAGTGGGTCACAGAGGAAATTAAAGAAGAAATTAAACAATATCTACAAGTAAATGAAAATACAGAAACAGCTTACCAGATTTTGTGAGATGCAATGAAAGCAGTCCTCAGAGAAAAATGTATTGCATTGAGTTCCCACATCAGGAAGACAGAACGAACACAAATAAACAACCTGATGCTACAACTCAAACATCTATAAAAAGAAGAACAAGCCAAGCCCAAAGCCAAAAGAAGAGAGGAAATTATAAAGATTAGAGCAGAAATTAATGCAATAGAGACTAAGAAAAACGTACAAAGGATCAATGAGTCAAAGAGTTGGTTCTTTGAAAGACTAAATAAACTTGATAAGACCCTGGCCAACCTCATTAAAAAAAAGAAAGAAAAAACTCAAATACATGCAATAAGAAATGAAAAAGGTGAAATTGCTACAGACTCAGTGGAAATACAGAAGATCATCAACACCTATTTTGAAAACCTCTACTCTCATAGGTTTGACAACACTGAAGAAATAGATAGATTCCTAGGTACATATGAACTACCAATGCTGGATCAGGAAGATGTAAAACTGCTGAATAACCCAA